>NW_026509780.1:0-14929 GCF_026875155.1 Cherax quadricarinatus | reverse complement strand
CATATTGTTTCATACTATGGAACAATCTTTTCCAGACTGGGGGATGACCACCTCAAAATTTTAAAGGGGTGTGGACTGTTATCGTCTTCAAGTATCTTTGTTTCTATCAATTTTCTGTACTTGACTGAAAAAGCCTTCTGTTTTGGGGCGAAAAACGTTTCATAATAAAGATCCCTAACTGTTGCATAGTGTCTTACCTAACCCTCCCACTATGTACTTATCCAACCTAAATTTGAAAAACCAAGTCTAGCCTAAAAAACCCAACTAGGAGTTTTGCACTCATCAATACCCTTTTTCGAAACCAATACTTCCCTATGTCCTTTCTAAATCAAAACTTATCTAATTAAATCCATTACTGGGGGTTTTCTTGAGAGTATCCTCAAGACCTTGTTTTTATCCCCTTTATTAATACCTTTTCTTCCACTTATACATCTTCGATAGGTCTCCCCTCATTCTTCGTTAACAAGTGAATGTAACTTAAGAGTCTTCAATCTTTCTTCATAAGGAAGATTTCTAATGCTATGTATTAATTTAGTCATCCTACGCTGAATGTTTTCTAACGAATTTATGTCCATTCTGTAATATGGAGACCGGGAATTGAGTGCATAATCTAGGTGAGGCCTTACTAATGATGTATAAAGCTGCAGTATGACCTCTGGATTCTGTTGCTTACACTTCTTGATATAATCCCAGTTTTCTATTTGCCTTATTACGTACGCTTAGGCATTGCTGTCTTGGTTTAAGGTTGCTGCTTACCATAACCCCCAAGCCCTTTTTCGCAATTCTTATGGTTAAGTTCTACATTATTTAACTTATAAGTGCTGGGGTTTATGGACACTCCCGAGCTTCAGAACCCTTGCATTTATCTACATTGAACTGCATCTGCCACTTTTCTGCCCAAGAGTAGGTTTGTCTAAATCCTCCTGAATTTCCCCTTTAACATTACATTTGAATCAATTTTCCTACCTTCTTCGTGTCATCGGCGAATTTGCTTTATATCACTAGTAATTCCTTCATCAAGTCATTGATATATATTATAAACAACAACGGGCCCAAGCTGATCCCTGTGGAACGCCACTTGTTACTGATCCCCACTCGGATTTAACCCATTTATGGACACTCTTTGCTTCCTGTCTGTGAGCCATGATTCGATCCACGAGAGCACCCTTCCCCCAATGCCACGAGCTGTACTTTCTTCAACAGTCTTTGGTGCGGAACTCTATCAAATGCCTTACTAAAAATTAAGTAAATAATATCAAATTCTTTATCGTGGTTACAGCCTCAAAAGCTTTATGAAGAAAGTTAATAAATTAGTTAGACAAGACCGGCCTCTTGTGAATCCTGCTGAGTTCATTAATCAAGCTATGCTTAGCGAGATGGCTTCTTATAATCTCAGCTATAATTGACTCTAGTAATTTGCCTACAATTGAGGTCAGGCTTTTTGGGCGGTAATTTGACGGTAACGACTTGTCCCCTGTTTTAAAATAGGAATTCATTAGCCATCTTCCACATATCAGACACTGCACCTGTTTGAAGAGATAAATTAAAAATATTTTGTTTAATGGTTCACAGACTTCCATTTTGCATTCCTTTAGACCCCTTTAAAAAACCTCATCAGGACCCGGTGACTTATTTTGCTTCAGTCTGTCTATCTGCTTCACAAAACCCTTTCACTAGTGATGTGATGTTACTAATTTATCTTTTTCTGATCCCCTATAAAAATTAATTCCGGAATATTATTAGTGTCTTCCTGTGTAAAAACCCAGAGAAAATAATTATTTAAAATCGAGCACATTTCATTCTCTTTGTCAGTAAGATCCCCATATGTAAAGTAAAAGGACACAAGTGCAACAAATGTGAATTTATTGTGGAAAAGTTTCGCTCTCCAGGAGCTTTATCAAGCCATCATTTTAGTTGCACTTGGTCCTTTTACTCTAATATTGTCGGTAATTCTCCCAACTTTATTACAAGATGCCCATAGTTATTTTGGGGGACCTATCTTATTCTGCTTTTGTTCTATAGACCTGGAAAAAACTTTTTGGGTTAGTTTTGAATTCCTAGAATTTTTAATTTCATAGTCCCTTTTGCTTTTCTTATCCCTTTTAATGCCCCTTTTTAAATGTCAATATATGTTTTATAAGATGCCCCTTTCGCCTTTTTTGATATCCTATAAATTCCTTTCTTATGTCCGTAGTATTTCAGCCTATTATTCATCCTTTTGGGTATTTCTATTTGATCAAATTTTTCCTTTAAGGGATAAACGTTTTTTTGGGATGTATTGTGTTCAGAAAACTGTCTATGTGGGCTCTCTTCTTTACCCCATTTCAAAGATGAAAAGGTTCTCAAACCCCCATCGAATCTGCTAGCGAAAATCGGGGGACTGTTACTGATTTACCCCTACATCATACTTCCATTCAATTCTACATGTAATTGATTTGTGGTCGTGACCAGTTCCTCTGAGACTTCAAAATTATTACGGGGGATTTTTGTTTCCCCAAAACTAAGTAAAGCGGGTTATTCCCCTTGTAGGTTCTGTCAAAAAACTGCTTAAAAAAATCCTAAAAATACTTCTAAAAAATCGTATGTTTTAAATTCCCCCAGTAAAGAAATTCCAATCAATATGCTAAAGAAAAGTCTCCTAGATTTCTACTTATCGTCCCTTTTGTGGCCCTAACTTTTCCTCCCATAGTATCCCCCCCTGGTCCCTAAAAAATTTTGGGGGAGGGTATATCACACCAAAAATTTATTTTTTCACCCCCTTGAAAATTCTACCCAAAACGGACTCTGTTGTGTTACTTCAGTTTAATACCCGTTTTTATGCAACTTTAAAGCGATTCGGACTACAATGCCACCCCCCCCCCCTTCCCGATTTTATTCTTGGAAAAAATTAAAAACCTGAATGGACATTCTGCAGGCATGCCGACTTTTTGAATTAAACCACGTCTCGTAATGGCAAAACATCTTTTTACCTGCACTAGAAACTAGTCTAACTCGTCCATCTTTTCCCTAGCACTGCGACTTTTGGAAAAAAATATTTAAGCCCCCTATCTTTTTCCCCCTTCTGCTCCTTTCTGTTATTCCCTAAACCTTTTACTTTCATTTCATTATTTCCCCGGGCTTTCAATTCCCCCTCTTTTTCCCTATTACTAGTTCTCCTAGTACTCATGTTACTACCCGCGACTTCACAGTTTTCCCGCCAAAACCCATACATAACTTTCTTTTTTAAAGAAACAGCTCCCTCCACTGAAATTGGCCGTGCCCCCCCCCCCACCCCTAGCAAGTGAACCCCATCCCTGGCTAATGTCATTTTCCATAGAAGGGGGTCCCAGTTGTCATGAATGTTCCGCTTTTTCCCTTACGTTTTGTCCAGCCAGCAATTGACCCCAATTCCTGGACAACCATTCATTTCCAACCCCTTCCCCTTGGAAAAACCCAATATGACAGGTTTCCCACTCTTTTTCCCTTTAAATTTCTCTTTGTCCCTATCCCTGTAATCGGGTCCTCACTTACGTTCCCAACATCGTTGCCCCCAGCCTGAGCAGATATGGGATTGCCCCCATTCCTTATGATGTCACCCAGCGGCTAAAAATACCCTTCATCCCGCCCCAGGAAAAACACTCTCTCCCTCCTATCTATCCTTCAACAGAATGCCCTATCCGTCCTAATCGGGCTATCCCCAACAACAAAATTTTTTTTACCTTCCTTGGGTCGTCCGTATGATGCTCGAGTAGTCGCTCACATTGCCGGTGCATTACACATTTGTAAAATTTCGTCATGACGTTCTCGATGGTTTTCGTTGGGGTTTTAGGGTTTGTCTCATCACGTCTGCCAAGCTTCCTTGGTGTTCGTTGTGGCATTCCCAGTAGAACACTCACATTCGTCAGGTAGCACCGGAATAGTTGGAAGTTTCCACGGCAGTCTTCTGGTTTTCGTTGTTTTCCCTCCCCAACCGTTCTCTTAAATCTTCAGTTTGGTTCCATTTTGCCGGCCAGACAAGTCCCCTTTTAAACTGGGGATAAACAGGAGGATTCTACAAAATCCTTTGTTCTCTCCGTCAATCGCGTATCTCCAGTTTAGCAACTCTGAGTTTTCTTCAGTGTGGTAAAAGCTGTCAAAAGAGGGCATCCTGGTTCGATTACAGAAGCACACAAACAGGTCTTCACAGAGCAAAGTACACGTCACCACTGGCTAAGTACAGTCACCACTAAACTAAAGTACACGTCCCCATGTCCATTCTGAAATATGGAGCAGAACTGAGTGCGTAATCAAATGATAACTAATGATGTATAAAGCTGGTATGACCTTGGACATCTGTTGGTTACACTTTTTGTAAAAATCCCAGTAATTATTTGCCTTATTCATACGCTTAGGATTCTGTCTTGGTTTAAGGTTTTGTTTGGGAAAATAAATGGTAAAAAATCCCGACACGAGGGGAATATAAATCATATGCAGTAAATGTGATCCTTTATTGATACGTTTCTCCCAATAGTGGGTTTTTTTCAAGTCAAAAAACAGATCTCCCGGGGGTGGAAGGGAGCGAGTTTTTGTGGGTTTTTCAGAATGCGAGGTCAGGTGGGAAATGCTGCTTGATGATGTCCCCGAGGGGGGGGGGTTAAAAAACATAGGAAAAAGTTGGAACTTTTTCCAAAAACTTTTCGCTACACGTAGGCTTCTTCGTCGAATCAGAAATAGGCGGAACAGTAGAGATGTGAAGAGTTGAAACAGCCATCACCCTTGAAGTCGTGGGAATTTGGGGTTTTGTCAGTCCCCACCCTGTGAAGTTCGTTCCATGTCAGGAACTATCTGAAATCAAGTAAAGTGCTGGACAAAAATACTGCGGGGGAGGGTGCAGAAGTAGTTGTTTTGTGAGAATGTAGCCAGAGAGGTCGGCCCCTTCAGATTCAAAGTTCTCTTTGAAGGGTTGCCAAGGGTGTTTTCTGTACCAAGAGGATGTGTTGCATGGATTTTTCCGGGTTCACTACCTTATCACAAGATGGCACATGGCTTCTGCTGAAAGAAGAGGCCACGTGTCCATGAACGACGGGGGGACTCAGATTTGGAAATGGGGGGCAAAAATTCTAGCTAAGAGTTGTGAGAGGAA
Organism: Cherax quadricarinatus; assembly: GCF_026875155.1. NCBI lineage: Eukaryota > Metazoa > Arthropoda > Malacostraca > Decapoda > Parastacidae > Cherax > Cherax quadricarinatus. The sequence continues at coordinate 9,828 of NW_026509780.1, read as the reverse complement.
AGGGGAAGACCCTGTCACATTGTAGCAGATTGACAGTCCCAACCATGGAGCCAGCGAAATGAAACAGGGGAGGAAATGGTAAAAACCCTTTTGGGTAATAAATACCGACAAGTTGGTTTAAAAAAAGACAGTAAGCAAACCTTTTTAAACTTATTTATTAGAAAACTTTTGGGTTTGGGAAACCCTTGTTGGTTTCACCGAACAGACCTCAGACCCCGCGGTGCCTAGAAGCCTCACTAATCCCCGCCCGACACTATAGAACGCAAACTGGAAACTAAAAAATTTCAAAAACATTGGCATACATGTACTTAAGCAGCCCCAAACCCAAAAACAGGAGTCACGTGTTTTCATCGTCTACCCTCGCCTCGCTGGGCCAGTAGGCCTTCTACAGTGTTCCCTCCATTTTATGTTTTTATGACATTCCTCAGGTCACGTGCGTAAATTCTCACTCCCGCCTATATATTAATGTTTTTTACCTCTGTATTTTTAAAAGTGATAAAAGGTTTCCAGGACCAAAAATTTTCTAAAAATTGTTTAGTGTTTGTTACGTGTTTTCTAACCAGGGAGGAAAAAAACACCGCACCCCCAAAACCCAAGAGGGAGGGAAAACACTGTGGAAAAAAAGCGCCGTCCGCCCCAAGGACGGCAAATCAGCTCAATCGATCTGGAAAATTTAAAAGGTGAAGTTTTACGGGGCCCACGACCCCTTGGCGTTGTTTCATACGGGAATCACGACACACCTAAAGTTCAAGTATGGTTCAATTGAGGGGAGACCAATTTTGACTCCTTCAAAAAGGGAAAATGTTTGTAAAAAAGTTGGTAGATTCGCTATGTAAAGAAAAAGGACACAAGTGAATAATGTGAATTTATTGTGGCAAGTTTGCTCCAGGAGCTTTATAAGCCATTACAAACGGTTTGAAAAAGCTCCTGGGAGCGAAAACGTTGCCAAAATTTTTACTTGTTGAAATTGGCCCTTTCTTTAAAAGGAAATGTTCCACCTTGAAGGGTATGGAGCAGATGCTATTCACCTAGAGAAACTAAACTCTCGGCAGAAAATCCCCAAAGGGTGTAGGTGCTTACCGCTGATGATCCCCTCGGGGCAGTTGCAGCTCACCCCAGTGGGGGTGTAGCTCAACGCCAAAGGGGAAAAGAGGGGGCAAGCACCAACCCGAAGTCCTCGTTCCCCATGTAGGACCATGCCCCCCCAGCTGGACCTCGGTTCTTGGGGGGTCGATGTCAGGCCCTGCACGCAAAACTTTTTGTGTTTCAAGTGTCAGCGTTATGGACATGGGTGCACTCTGTCGAACAGAGTAATTGCGTGTCTGCACCCCGACCCCCCTACGGGGAATGCTCCCCAAAGCTGAAAAAATGCGTTGCCCCCACCCAAAATCCCCAAACTCAGGCAGAAAAAACCCAGCTGGAATTTCCTCGATGCCCAAGGGGCCCCCAAAATTTAAAGAATTTGGGAAGAGCCAAAACTCGGCAACAGGCTACGGCAGTTATCATCTCAGCAAAGAGGGGGTGCAGAGAACCCTGCCATACCGCAGATCTTAGCAGCTACCAAGTCAAGCCCAGGAAATTCCCCAAATCTCGAAGCCTCAACCCGGCATCAAGGTCAAAAATCTCCTGACCCCTACCTTGAAGAAACGAAACAAGAGGAACAGGGGGCGTCAAACAGGGTGCATTGGTCAAAGCGTCAGCGGCGGCAGTAAAAGAGCCCCACCGGCCCAAACACGACAAAGCAGGCCTCTTACCGGCACAGGCATTTGCAGGGGTCAATTGCACCTCACCCGCCCATCCGGCTCCCAACCTGGGTTTCGCAACAGACCCCGGGCATCAATAAAAAAATCCCAACCTAAACAGTCCCTAAAGACCACAACAGCCCATATAATATCCCTGTTTTGAACCCTCCCCAAAACAGGCCCCCACCGGGAGGATCTCGTAGCCCATCAAGGGTTTATGGATCTTTTTGCCCCACCCCCCATGGAACAACAGAGCGCATTCCCGGGAGTGGTCAATCGCTCCTGAGAGTGTGATTATGACAAAAAGAGGGGGCAGGGATGCCTGAATTTTCGGTTTTCATAGCGAGCAGGGGCTCAGTCTCCAGCTCAGTAAACAACGCGATGGAATAACCTCGGTACCAAATCACACCCTCAAAGGTTACAATGGAACTTCAGGGCCCCGGGGGCAAAAAAAGACTTTGCTGGGGATTAAATTTGGGATCGGGTTGAATGTTTGCTACAAGAAAAAAAGACGTCCCGATACGGCCCAAAAACTACCCGGTTTTGCTGGGTATTTTCGGACACGGCCCGGGGGTTACTGAGAGGGAAAGCTGTTTTTTTATCCAATACATACCCACGAGGTTATAGCCAACCCCGTGGAATACCTGGGGGCAACCCCTTCATCTTAACATCTACAAGAACCCAAAACAACCCCTTTACTTGCAGAGGGTCCCCGCATAGCACGCATGGTGTTTTTTGTGGGTGGAGACTTCAAGCGCATCACCCCTGCTGCACTTCACTCAGCAACAATGCTGCTGGCAGCAATAGCATGCTTTTACACGTATTCCGAGGGAAAAGTTTCTAAACAAAGGAGACCCCAACACTGTTGGGTGGCTGCCTCGCTTACCTTCGGGTCAAAACAACTCGCAAGGGGGCAAAATGGGAAAAATATCCCCACCCTTTTCAGTGACCCTTTGCGTGTTTCCCCCCTTCAACATCAACAGGCCCCCCACGTTGTGCTGCCTCCCAGTGGGAATAAAGAGGACCAAATGGAAGGTGTTCCGGATTTTCTTCATGACTGGTGGTCCACTTTCTCTATCTGAAGACTGTGATACGGGGGAAAGGAGCTAATCATGTTCTCCCCGGCAGCAGAGTGCGCAATTTCCCAAAAAAGTCCGCAGGATGCCCCGAAAAAAAACTGGTGGTTCTACAACGCGGGTGCGGGAGCAGAACACCGCTGTATACAGGGAAACCCCACGCAGAGAACGGAATCTCTGAGGCCATTGTGCAGCATGCCCGCAGGTCTTTCTTGTAAAAACTGAGAAATGCCCGGAGTGGTGTAACATTCGGGTCACACCACTTTTTATGAGATATGGGGCAAGCTCAACATAGCAATTGGGAAAAAGCAAGCCCAGGCCACCCGCACACCCGAAACCCCCCAGGAAAATGGAAAATTTTGGGGTTTTTACTTCCCGGGGAGCCTCCACTCGTCCCCCGGACATCCGGAAATACAGACGGGGTTTTTCCGGGCCCCCCCAAGCGCCTAACGATAAAGCTGCATGGGTCTGAAGATGTGCTGTGAAAACCCCGGACTTGGGAATCTGATGTGCCATTAAGAAAACAGGTGACACTGCACGGGCATCGTGGTGTTGCATACTCTGATTGCACGGGTGGGAGAGTGGATGGGAGGCCATACTAGCGTCATTAAAAAGTCGTGGAGGGCCAGGACACTCCCGAGTTGGAAGAAAGTCCTCGTACCAAATTTCCCAAACCCCGGCCCAGGAGTATGAAAACCCAAACGCGGCCCGTTGCTTAGCCAAAAGTGTGAGAGGATGGTGTTAATCCACCTCCATGAAACTTGGACCCCCTCTTTTTCAATATTTTTGGGTTCCAAAAGGGGTGGGTACAGCAGAGTGATAACACTCTACTAAGCAAAATTGCTGAAAGTAACAAAAAACCCGTTTTGTTGTCTACCTCGCTTGAAAAAGGCATTTGAGCTAGCCCGCCCCCCAGCAATTTTTGGCAATATAGTCGGAGGGAATCAAAGGACGCCTCCCGGCCCTGGTGAGTCCTTTCCTTGGGGCAGGCAGGCCTGGTCGCTTTCGGGGGAATACTCTTCCTTAAAACCCCGGAAAACGGTACGCCACAAGGAGGGTGCTAGTCCTATGTTTTAAAATCCTTATGCGGAACTTGTGAGCCTTCCCTTTCATAATGGTAACAAACTCCTCAGCTTGTGATGTCTTGCACTCGAGTGAAAGGGAAAGGCAATTTAGAACGACGGCCAGAGAGCAAATTTTACCTAATTATGCGTCGCAAGGAATAGGGCCCCAAGTCTCGGCCGAGAAATCTTTTGCAATGAGTTCCCGGGAAGATCCCGTGAATAGTTATATTTTGGATATAGAAATTGAGTGGACAGGTTCGTGTGTAATTGGGAATCTACTTAATAAAAAGCTGACCCTTTTAGAAAAGGCCCGGGACGCAGGTAACGTGCTTACTCAGACTCAACGCCATGGAGCCTGACGAGGGGCCCCTGAGGGGCAAACAAAAAATGTACTTCGCTTGTTTTTTATACAAGCAAACGCTCGTATTTACTCGGGCACCCGGGGTTAGTATCTCTTCCCGCAGGCAGCATAGGGGGGAGGGCGTACAAAATCAGGCAATAAAAATATGCTTGGGGGCCCCCCCCCTTTGGCCCAACACAGTATGTCTGGATCTGAGGGGCCCCCTTCCTTCTTGGTGACAGAATAAGATCTAAACGCCTGCAAAGTGGGCCCCGTTCTGACCCGGGGCAAAATACCCCACTAAGGGGGAGGATATTTACAACCATGGCACAAAATCCCACCTCTTCACGGATACTCCCGGGTTCGTTGTTTTTTGTGTGGGCGGAACTGCTGCCTATACAATATCCTTTAGAAGAGTTTTTGACCTTTCCCGTTTTGGTTCCATCCACCACTCCCTGGCGCCCAGATCCAGCCATGTTTGCATGATCAGCTACCCCTTTTAAACGTCTTGCAGTCAAGAACCCCCGCAATTATGCTGAGCAAGATGGAATGGAGGGGAGGCACCGTGCAGTGTTTTCACAGATGGTTTTGTCGCCTGACAGGAAGAGAGCAGCCCTTTGGACTGTACCACAATGGCCCCAAAACAAGGCTGGCGACCCTGACCATGCAGATCCTTCAAACTGAGCTGGTGGCGATTCAGCAATCATTGTCACAGCCCCACGACATCACTCCGACTTCATACATGTTGTTTACCTCTGCAAACAAAGCCCTTCCCCTCCTCAACCACAGGACAATGTTCACCTCATCCCTTTGTCCGGCTAAAGACCTTAGAAATTAGGGTAAAAGATCGACATTGAAATGGATCCCCGCATTGGCACCGGGGAAAAGAGGCGGCAGTGTGCAGCCAAGGCAGAAAAGACTATCCACTGTTGGGTTCTGTCCCAAACGCTTACGACACCCAAACTGGTGGTGCCGATCCATGAAACTTATGGGGGGGGGTTTAGGTGATACCCCATCTCAACAGTGGTACAAAAGCGAGTCAGGGAGAAAACTTCCATGATAGAAGTGGTCCAGTGCGCAGTGTCCGCCATCCATCGGTTCGTTTGGGCTTTCCCCCAAACCAAGATGATGGTAGACAAAGGGTGAGGAGAAGTGCCCCGTTTTCTTCAGACGTTGTCCAGCGGCCCCAAACAAATTTTTCTGGAGTGCGAAATTTTCTGAGACATCCGCAGGCAATAGGGTGATATTCCCCCCCGAAAAGGACCCCCGAGATGACTGCGGCCCCCCTAGTATCCATGGAGTCAAGAACCCGACAAACTGTTACCTGTGATAACGCTTTTCCTCCTTCTCGTAGTGTCCACAGTTAGGAGGGACATAGGAGTTTTCGTTTTGAGATGACCAGTGAAAGGGCCAGAAGAGTGCTTGGCGCTACACGCACAATTGAGAAAAAATTTCTCCCCCGGGAGCCAGAGAGGGTCATCAAAAGTTGAGACCCGTGCCAGGACTCGTTTGGGTACATTATACATATAAAACACCCAGGCAGATTGTTTGGCTTGAAAAAAGCCATGTTGGGGGAGGAAAAAGTAGTCAATAAAAGGGTAACTAATGATTTGTGTTTTTATTTCCAAGGTTTCTGTTCCAAGCCCCCCAAATCCTTTTCGCAATCTGATGGGTAAGTTTACTCATTTAACTTATAAGGGTAGGGGGTTTTGGACACTCCGAGCTTCGAACCTTGCATTTATTACATTGAAAAGCATCTGCTCTTTTTGACCAAAGAATGAGTTTGTCTAAATCCTCCTTTAAATTCCTAAATTACGTTTGAATCATTTTACCCACTATCTTTTTGTCTCGGCGAAATTTTCCATATCACTGAATTCCTTCATCAAGTCTTTGTTTTTATTTTAAACAACAAAGGGCCCAAAACTGTCCCCGGGAAGCCCCTTGTTATGCTCCCCCCTCGGATTTAAACCCCCTTTTGGGCACTCTCGCTTCCTATCTGTGAGCCTGTTCGAACCCCGGAGCACTCTTCCCCAAAGCCCTGAGCTGCCCCTTTCTTTAACAAGGGTTTTTTGCAGTCTTTCAAAAGCCTTTTTAAAAAACTATAAAAAATTCAAATTCTTTACGTGGTAAAGCCTCAAAGCTTTACTGAAGAAAGTTAATAAATTAGTTAGACAAGACCGGCCTCTTGTGAATCCATGCTGAGTATCATTAATCAAGCTATGCTTATCGAGATGGTTTCTTATAATCTCAGCTATAATTGACTCTAGTAATTTGCCTACAATTGAGGTCAGGCTTATTGGGCGGTAATTTGACGGTAACGACTTGTCCCCTGTTTTAAAAATAGGAATTACATTAGCCATCTTACACATATCAGACACTACACCTTTTTGAAGAGATAAATTAAAAAAATATTAGTTAATGGTTCACAGAGTTCCATTTTGCATTCCTTAAGAACCCTTGAAAAGACCTCATCAGGACCCGGTGACTTATTTTGCTTCAGTCTGTCTATCTGCTTCACAACCATTTCACTAGTGACTGTGATGTTACATAATTTATCTTCTTCTGGCCCACTATAAATATTAATTACTGGAATATTGTTAGTGTCTTCCTGTGTAAAAACCGAGAGAAAATATTTATTTAAAATCGAGCACATTTCATTCTCTTTGTCAGTAAGATGCCCATAGTTATTTTTAAGGGGACCTATCTTATCTCTAACTTTTGTTCTATATACCTGGAAAAACTTTTTGGGTTAGTTTTAGAATCCCTAGCAACTTTAATTTCATAGTCCCTTTTAGCTTTTCTTATCCCCATTTTAATGTCCCTCTTAATGTCAATATACTGATTCATAAGATGACCCTCACCTCTTTTGATACGCCTATAAATTCCTTTCCTATGCCCTAGTAGATATTTGAGCCTATTATTCATCCATTTTGGGTCATTTCTATTTGTTCTAATTTCTTTATACGGGATAAACGTTCTTTGAGCAGCATGTATAGTGTTCAGAAAACTGTCATACTGACAGCTCTCTTCGTTACCCCAGTCAGATTACCCCATTGTAATCTGCTAAGCGAAAATCTGGGACTGTTACTGAGTTATCCCTACTATCATACTTCCATTCAATGCTAAATGTAATTGATTTTTGGTCGCTAGCGCCCAGTTCCTCTGAAATTTGTAAATTATTAACAAGGGATTCATTGTTTGCCAGAACTAAGTCTAGCAGGTTATTACCCCTTGTAGGTTCTGTCACAAACTGCTTCAAAAAACAATCCTGAACTACTACTAAGAAGTCGTTTGATTCTAAATTCCCAGTCAAGAAATTCCAATCAATATGACTAAAGTTAAAGTCTCCTAGAATTACTACATTTTCGTGCCTTGTGGCCCTAACAATTTCCTACCATAGTAGTCTCCCCTTGTCCCTATCTAAGTTTGGGGGACGGCATATCACTCCTAAAATAAATTTTTCATGCCCCTCTGAAAATTCTATCCAAACAGACTCTGTATGTGTTACTTCAGACTTAATACCCGTTTGTATGAAACAGTTGAACGATCTCGGACATACAATGCCACCCCACCCCCTTCCCGATACTTCTATCTACTTGGAACAATTTAAAACCCTGGATGTGACATTCCACAGACATGTCCCGACTTTTCGAATTAAACCACGTCTCAGTTATGGCAAATACATCAATGTTACCTGCACGAGCAACTAGTCTCAACTCGTCCATCTTATTCTTAGCACTACGACTATTTGTGTAATATATATTTAAGGACCCTCCTTTCTCTTTAACCTTCCTGCTCCTTTCTGTTATTCCACTAAACCTATTACTGTTTTTGTCAAATAGTGTCACTGGCTTTCCAATATCCACCTCATTTTGCCTATTACTAGTTCTCGTAGTACTCATATTACTACACTGCGACTTCACTGTTTTACCGCCAAAACCCATACACTAACTATTCCTAGTTTAAAGACCTAACAGCTCCCTCCACTGCAGTTGCCAGTGCTCCCACCCCACACCTAGATAAGTGAACCCCATCCCTGGCATACATGTCATTTCTGCCATAGAAGAGGTCCCAGTTGTCAATGAATGTTACCGCATTTTCCTTACAGTATTTGTCCAGCCAGCAATTGACACCAATTGCTCTGGACAACCATTAATTTCCAACTCCTCTCCTTGGCAAAATGCCACATATGACAGGTTTCCCACCCTTCCTCCTAATTATCTCTCTTGCTGACCTATACCTGCTAATCAGGTCCTCACTCCTACGTCTGCCAACATCGTTGCCTCCAGCACTGAGACAGATTATAGGATTGCTCCTATTACCTCTCACTTATTTCAAAACGTTTCGCCTACACAGTAGGCTTCTTCAGTCGAGTACAGGAATTAGGCAGGAGCAGTAGAGATGTGAAGATGATGTAATCAGTCCATCACCCTTGAAGTAGTAGATTTGAGGTTGTCAGTCCCTCATCCTGGAGAAGTTCTGTTCCAAAGTCTGGAACATCTCTACTGCTCCTGCCTAATTCCTGTACTCGACTGAAGAAGCCTACTGTGTAGGCGAAACGTTTCGAAATAAAGTTGCCTATGTGTCTTATCTATCAAGCTGTCGGTATTGTATACCATTTGATAATCACTCTGCCAGACACTGCAACACACTGGCATCTTGGTACAGAAGAGAAAACACCTTGGACAACTTTTTCATCTGAGAACTGCTTGTTCTGAGAGGGACGTGACCTCTCAGTGGCTACATTCTCACTACTTCTACTCTGCACCTCTCCTTCCCACAGTATTTAAGTCTCTACACTGTCGCTTGATCTTCAGTGAGTTCCAGACTTTGGAACAGAACTTCTCCAGGCTGAGGGACTGACAACCTCAAATCTACGACGTCAAGGGTGATGGACTGATTACATCGTCTTCACATCTTTACTGCTCCTGCCTAATTTCTGTAACCGACTGAAAAAGCCTACCGTGTAGGCGAAATGTTTCGAAATTAAGTTGCCTAAATGTTGCCTATGTGTCTTATCTACCAGCAGTAGTAGTAGTAGTAGAAATAACAGTTGATAGCAGCAGTAGTTTGTTCCACGTATCAGACACACCTGTGCTATGTACCATAAATGTCATGACACCTTTAACCAAGGTGGGTGTTCCAGGGTCTACCCAAGCTGAAGAAGGTCGACCTCAGCCACAACCAGCTCTCCAACATCCCCAACGGTGCCTTTAATACCAAGCGAGAGGTCAAGGCCCTTGACCTCTCCCACAACAAGTTCACTAAACTTGAACCAGCTTACTTCCAGGTCAGTGCCAGTTGTTGGTAGTACTGGTGGGATAGTGCCAGTTGTTGGTAGTACTGGAGGGTTAGTGTCAGTTGTTGGTAGTACTGGAGGGTCAGTGCCAGTTGTCAGTAGTACTGGAGGGCCAGTGCCAGTTGTGGTAATATTGGAGGGTCAGTGCCAGTTGTCAGTAGTACTGGAGGGTGAGTGCCAGTTGTTGTTAGTACTGGAGGGGTAGTGCCAGTTGTTTGGGACTACTGGAGGGGTAGTGCATTGTCAGTAGTACGGAGGGTTGTGCCGTTTTTCAGGTACTGGAGGGTCAGTGCCAAAGGGGTTTAAA
>NW_026509779.1:0-14991 GCF_026875155.1 Cherax quadricarinatus | reverse complement strand
ATTGCAAGTTGCTCCATAAACTACTTATCTACGTTCATGTTATCATAGTGGGTTATAGATCTACTCAGGCTTCTAACTGCATTCCTATAACAATCATTTTCATTATTTACTTCTCTCCTAATATTATTCCTAATGCTAGACAGTTATACCAAGTTATATCTACATTCTCCTTCTGAGTACTCTTCTTGGCTAACATATCAACTTTATCATGAAGGAGTAGTCCAATGTGTGATGGGATCCATAGCAATTGTGCATTAATTCCTTTGTCCCTAATTTTTGAGTATCTATACCTGGCTTCTCCAATGAGCATGTTGGAGTCATTATATGAGTCAAGAGCCTTCAGTGATGACATAGAATCAGTAATGATGATAGTCAAGCTCAGTGTCATAGGTTAGCTGTAGTGCCATTAGGATTGCAAACAATTCAGTTTGCAGTGTAGACGCCCAGTTGTTAATTCTTATGCCTAACTCAACAAATTTATTATCGTTCTTAACTAGGGAGGGGTGGCAACAAGAGCAGATGCAGCCCTGCCAGAAGACTCCTGTTTAGATCCATTAGTGTATATAACTTGTGATAACTTATTACTACCAGCTAGGCGAGAAATTTCTTCTTGAGCAGTTGCTTTAACAAGTGATTTAAGGAAGGGATTACTAGCAGTGAGCTTCTTGGGAGGGACTTGCAGGTATGTGATATTAAATGAACACATCTTCCATGGAGGGGTGAAATGCTCTTGTTGCCTACAGTGATAAAGTTCATGCGGTTATAAACTTAATGCAGCTGAACGTTTTCCACAATCCATTTAGAGCTGTGTGTATTTACCTCAGACACTTAGTAAGATTCATTGTGACAGTCTGGTTCATTTCTCATCATTCTAATACCGAGTACAGTGTTAATCTCAACAATCCTATCACTGATACTAGAAATACCAAGCTCCTTCTTCATATTAAGAACCTTTGTAGATCTGGGACACCCAAGAATAATTCTGAGAGCTTCTTTCTGCATTAACTCCAAGGATCGGAGAGAACTTTGCCTAGCTAATATCAACATGGGAGCAGCATAATCAATTAAGGACCTAACATAGGCTATGTACATCATTCTCACGATTCTCACATTAGCACCATAGTTGGGGTTATAGCCAGCAACAGCTTTGAGAGCATTTAGCCTAGCTTTGCATTTCTTATTAGTTGTGGTATAGTGGATTTGTTAAAGGGTACATCTACACCAAGATATCTGTAAGTTTTAACGTAGCTAATGATTTCACCCTGCAAATAGATGGGTGGGGATGTCGTTTGCCCTTGTTAATATCTTTGTTTTAGAGGAAGATATGAGGCCTAGTCGATTACAAATTGCTTGAACTTCATTAAGAATGGTACTCATCTTCTTATGCCCTGTTGTATGTATCATGATATCAACATGGCTTATAGCTATATGTTTAGCTGAGGCAGGTAGAGCACTTAGGAGAGCATTAATCAGAATATTAAATAGCATGGGACTAAGAACTCCTCCGTGCGGTGTACCTAAAGACATGTCTTTAGACTCGCTTCTAAAGCCTTGGTAAAGGACAGAGGATACTCTATTTGACAGGTATCCTATTATCCAGCAGAGTAAGCTACCACCAATATTCATTTTGGCTAGTTCATGTAGTATAACGGTTCTGTTCGCAATATCAAATGCAGATTTTAGATCAAGAAAAGTGGTAAACCTAGTAGAGGTGTGTGCAGTGAGAAAGGTGGAAATAGTTCTGCACACTTTTACTTTTCATGAACCAATAGAGGTAGGGGAAAGTTGTGTCTAATTCTGTAGTACAGTCTGTTAAGTATTCTTTCAAAAGTTTTACAAAGACAACTAGTTAAGGAGATCGGCCTAAATGTATCAGGCTGTTGGGGCTTAGGGATAGGCACAATGAGACTATTGGTCCAGGAAGTAGGAAGAACGCCCTCAATGTAACTGAGATTGCACGTGCCTTAGAGTTCTGAGAATATCATAGGTTATACCATCCTCTCCAGGAGCAGTTGATCGACCTTTAGTTAATGCATTATCTAATTCATACACGGTAAAGAGGCAATCACACTCATCAATATTTTGGCTCATAAAATTAATCAGTTTCAACATTTCTTCAGAAGTACTCTAAATTTTTTCTAACATGAGATGGAAGGTTTTCGTGCCTGGATGTTTTGGACCAGTCATTTATGAGGTCATTTGCTTTTTCAAGAGAAAAGGGATGAGCAACATTGCCAGTCTTTTTCCTGGTTATTTTATTTATACCTTTCCAAGCCAAACTTAAAGGGGTGGACCTATTTAATCCACTAAAAAAATTGTTCCCATTCCTGTTGCCTAAGTTCTTGCTTTCTATACCTTGCATTTGTTAGTGCAGCTTGGAACGTTCTGAGCAGGTCTGGGGTTCTACATTCACTACATTCTACATTTACCAATCCTCCTAGCTGCATGTGTTAGATTGCGTAGCTCTGAATCATTATATTATTTACATTGGTTTTTATTGTTATTTATAGTGGAGGGTCTGTTTCCTATTCTTGCCTACTTGATCTGCGAGGACAGTCTCAATAGTGGTAACTAAATCATCATTAAATTTTTGTGTGCCAATGGGCTCGTAATTCTTATACCATTGATCCAAGTGGTTAATAAAGTTATCTCTGTGTTCTTGGTTGAGAATAAGTTTCCTCCTTCTGAATTTAGCTTCTTGATTGCTGGAGATGTGATCGAGATTGACAGTTGTTAGTCTTGGGAAGTGATCAGATAGATCATCAACTATGACAGTCATGTATCGTATGATGTATTAAATCCAAGACACAGATCTAGTATGCCACTATATATGTGAGTAGGCTCAGTAGTGCCCACAATTCGAACATTATCATGCTCATTTAGCAATTTCACTAGTTCCATTGGTGTTTGTTATAGACCCACCAATATTCTTATGTCTGGCATACACATATACAACAAATTTCTAAGAAAAATTTCCAGACTGTAGGCATACTATCGAAGATACGGTACTATGTTCCACAGTCAGCCCTCCTGGCCCTTTATCACTCTCTTATTTACCCCTATCTCACCTATGGAATTTGTGCATGGGGCTCAACAACAACTAACCATCTCAGACCACTAATTACCCAACAAAAGGCTACAGTTAGAATGATAACAAATTCTCACTACAGGCAGCACACTCCACCAATATTCAAAACACTCAACCTACTCACCATACAAAACATTCATACTTATTACTGCACCTATTACATACATAGAACACTTAACTCTGATATTAACCCTCCCCTCAAACATCTCCTTGCCAACCTCAACAGAACACATGACCATAATACAAGGCACAGATCACTCTTTGATGTTCCTCGTGCCCATCTCTGGAATTCATTACCTGTAAATATAAAAGAAACACTACCTGTTTATAAATTCAAGTCTCTTCTTAAAGATCACTTACTCACTCAAAACCAAATAAATACTGAATAACTGAACCATATAAATTGTATATCCTAAATACTTACTCACAATTATATCACACAAATGTTAAACCTAGGACCCAATCTAACTTTGTTTTTTTTTTAAATACACTACCTAACAGAATACTCCATTCGACTGAATGTACAGCAATGCAAGCAACCATATGACCTGTCTTTGTAATACTCATTTGTGCTTTATAGTTATCTGTTTACAATAATGTTTTATCACTGATTTCATCATTGCTTAGTTAATCTTAAGTTAATTTTAAGCCAGCCCGTAATGCTATGTATATAAGTGGCTTTGGCATGCTGCTCTTACCTGTATTTTTTGTACCTCTGTATGTATGCTAAAATTACTAAATTACTAAATAAATAAATAATAAATAAATAAATTAAAATCTCCAAGAATGAGGGTAGGTTCACTATTGATGCGATCTGGTAAAGCATCAGGTAGAAGCTGGTTCGCTGGGGCATAGAGATTAAAAATGTATGGAAAAATCGCCTGCATATACTTTGACACCATGATACTCCCATGTTAACTCGACTCTGCAAGGAAAGGAGTGAATGTGGCAAGTTCTTTCTGACATACATCACACGACAGTTGGTTGACCTTAGGTTATAAGCTGCATATCCAGGCAAGTTTGGTGGAGGTGCTCCATCTTTCAGTCTACATTCCTGCAAACAGATGACATCAATATTCTTGGTTGCACTAATATGATGTAAGTCAGGTAACCGCTTCTTGATGGAAGCAATGTTCCATGAAAACAGTTGTAATGTATCCATTGTAGTGAGTTATTACAATCTCTTGCCCATAAGATGGTAAAACTATAATGCTTTGACTACAGTGTGCAGACACTTAAGAGCAAATAACATAGTTTGTACGTGTTTATCTTTAGGATCTTTATTTTTAAGCATTTTTCGGCATCTTGGCAGCCAGTTAAAAGGCAAGTTTTGAAGGCAAGAGTCATGGGCTTCTTTCTTACAAATTGTTTGAAGCTGAACGGAGATTGCTGCACTTTTGACATCATCACCATACTCAAGAGCATCATCCTGATTACATATATTTATTAAACTTGTCAGGATCGTGTCAAGATGCTCAATTTTTTTCTGGAAATTTGTTATAATATGAGGAAGGTCAGGCGAATCCAATGCCTCTCCGGAGGATGGCACTTCTGAGTTGGTGCTTTCTTTAACACCTATCACCTTAACAGGTACCATGGTTACATTAGTGTTCTCTGATGGTGCCTGTGGCAAGTCTGCTTCATCATTCATCGCAGGTAGGTCCTGTGCATCTGACTCATCTCCAGTTTCCAGGGGATTTACCTGTGTGGCGTCCGTCTGACTGTTGTAGTTGTGTGTATTGGGAAAAATGACAAGCTCATCCCCATATTCAGGTGTAGCCGTAGGTATCAGTAGTGGCAGACCAGTAGCTCCACACGTGCTAGCAGGGATGGCTAGCTTCGCCACAACTAGTGTGTGTGATGGCATTCTGGTATTACCAGAATCCTTTGCAGGGAGGTTGGGTTCTTCGACACTTTGCAGAGGTTGTCTCAGATCTTGCTGTGGTAGACTGGATGACCTCATCCTCAGTTACCATTAAAGGACTGTTATCAGGTTTACATCGAAGGTTGTTTGGGTTCCGACTGCAGTCCTTGTGGGAAACTGTAACTCCAACTTCTTTACAGTTAATACACTTAAATTTCTGGCTGTCTAAGGCCTACTGTGCATTCTCTAGTGGAATGTTTCCCAGCACACTTACCACACCAAGAATGTAGTATTCCACAGTCTACTGCAACAAGGCCATAGTGCTAGCATTTGTAACACCTACGTTTAGGGGGTAGGTACACTTCCATGTTTAGGAAGCGTAAACCATGCACCCAGATATTTCGGGGGAGGGGCACAGGACCTACCCAACTGGCAATAATTTGGGATTTTCCTTTAAATCTTTTAGGCTTGATGATATGCTCACTTAGATGGGATGGGTCCATGTAGAGAGGGTATCCAAAGATTATGATACTGACCCATTTTTAAAAGTGGCGAGTGTGTGATGGAGGTCGGAGCAGCTTAATACCCCCATAAGGTGTACTAAGTAGATCATTGATCAGTTCTTCATTCTGTTCCACAAACACAAAGTGGTGTGTGTTTTTCCTAAATTGGATCCTTGACTTAGGATGTTTCCTTACTGCTTCCTTTAGCCATGCACACTTAGCAGGCATCAGGGTGTTGTCATGCAAACTTAGCAGGCATCAGGGTGTTGTCATGCACACTTAGCAGGCATCAGGGTGTTGTCATGCACACTTAGCAGGCATCAGGGTGTTGTCATGCACACTTAGCAGGCATCAGGGTGTTGTCATGCACACTTAGCAGGCATCAGGGTGTTGTCATGCACACTTAGCAGGCATCAGGGTGTTGTCATGCACACTTAGCAGGCATCAGGGTGTTGTCATGCACACTTAGCAGGCATCAGGGTGTTGTCAGGGAAGTTCAGCTTAACACATTCTTCCTTTGAAGAAAGACTTCTTGCACCCTGTGTGCACCAAGGACGTTTAGTTTCACATTGCTTGCAGGAATACCCTTACAGAACAAAGTGGTAGTAGCACTGACGAGTCGCAGGTAACACCACAGCTGGATGCATGTCAGAACCCACACTACATTAATTAAACCGGAGACTAAGAGATACGAGATAATCACAAAATTTGCTCCTGTCCCAATTAATTTACACACTACTGTACTTTAAGTAATTTATTACCTATTCCAGATATTTACAACGTGTTGTATTCTGGCAATTAACTTAAGTACATTTAAAACCTGCAGTCCTTGTGGCACCTTACTCGAGACATTCCCTTTACTTTGAATCATAGTTATATTTTACTTTTAAACTGGAAATTTTTCATTCTAATGGTGTGCTTCTTTTCATTTGTTGCGGTTTTCATATGTTAAAAACCTGTGTAACCCGCACATAGAGAGGAAAACTTACGATGACGTTTAGATCAGAGTTGGACCATGTACGAAGTCACACAGTGACTCTGTACATGGTTTTCGGTCCAAGTCGGACCGAAACGTCGTCGTAAGCTTTTCTATGTGCGAGTTGCTTGTGTGTTCCAGTAACGGTATTGTGCCTTTTCAAATTCAAATTCAAAGTTTATTCACTATAAGGATTACAATGTTGGATTTACAGAATTTGGTTATTGTGTGGTTTACATGTAGTTAAATAATGATTACAGAGTGTACCACTAGAACGCCTAGCATGGCTAGGCATTTCGGCAGACTTAGTTTAATTCTTTATTTTAAAATATTACAAATTATGAGGTAAGTTGGTATTATGGCTAAGTGACTAAATACTAGTTTGTGAGTTTAGCAATGTGAATGCTTTTGTTTTGGCACAGTACATAGTTTCAGTATTGGAGTATCATAGGATTCATTATTTTAAGATTGAGATTAATATTTCTGTTTATGGTCAAATGGGTGAGTGAGTGTAAGTGTGTGAACCACCAGGTGGTATTCGTGTAGTTAGTTGATGGGGTGTATCAGGGAGATAAGATGTTTTCTAATGGTAGTTTTTGAAGGTGATGAATGTGTCTGCAGTTCTAGAGTTCTCAGGTAGGGCGTTCCAGATTTTAGGGCCTTTGACATACATTGAATTTTTGTAAAGGTTTAGTCGGACACGGGGAATGTCGTAGAGATGTTTGTGTCTGGTGTTATGCCTGTGGGTTCCGTCACAACTCTCAAGAAAGCGTTTTAGGTCAAGGTTGATATTGGAGTTTAAGGTCCTGTAGATGTAGATTGCACAGTAGTAAGTGTGGATGTACTGAACTGGGAGTAAGTGTAGATCTATGAAGAGTGGGGGGGGGAGGGTGTTGCCAGGGATGGGATTTAGTGATTATTCTCACTGCAGCTTTTTGTTGGGTTATTATTGGCTTTAGGTGTGTTGCTGCAGTTGATCCCCAAGCACAAATAGCATAGGTGGGGTATGGATAAATGAGTGAGTGGTATAGTGTGAGAAGGGCATTTTGTGGCACGTAGTATCGTATCTTGGAGAGGATCCCAACTGTTTTGGATACTTTTTTGGTTATGTGTTGGATATGGGTGCTGAAATTCAGGTTGTCAAGGTATAGGCCTAGGAATTTGCCCTCATTATGTCTGGTAATTAGAGTGTTGTCGATCTTAATGTTAATTTGTGCATCTCCTGCTCTGCTACCAAAAAATGTTCTGGTAAGCTTTGGTAAATGCAATCTTCCCATCATTCTTAAAACATTTATATGACTAAAAGTACCTTTATAGATTTAATATACGTTACAGTATGTGAACCTGCTTTTGAGGGCTTAACTGTTCCCTTGTTAATATGTGTCTTATTCAAGTTACTTAACGGCTGTCAGCAAGAGGACGCTGTCATTCTTGGAATCCTCGCTGTCTACTTTCAAAAATAGTCACAATGTTACTTTATCTCTGTCAGTTTATCTTGATCTTGTGAAATCCCAAATATTATTACATTAAAAACTTGTTGATCTGTACACTTATACTTGTCTGTCTCCTCTGTTTCTAGTGTTTTTTGCTAACTTTCATCCATTATTACTTTCTTGTCCTTTGCGGATATTATACTGTTTTTACCTTCCAGTTACTCGCTATGTTATATTAGTCAGGAGAGTCTAAGTCTGGTATTTCAATAAACACTCCCTGAAACTTCATGTTCACTATATTGCATATTTTCCCCTCTGATTCAGCGATTTTGGCTCTTTCCTGTGTCCATTCCGATTTTAAAGTATTTTGGCCCTTTAAAATCTGAAGTGCTATGCTTACACACGTGGATAACAGTCCCTTGTAGTCCTTTAATTCTGACATAATTTAGCTATGAAATGATTCCTGATTGAAAATGGTAGATTAACTTCCTATTTTTCTTCAGGCTGAGTAGTTACCCTGAACTGCCACCACATTATAAGCATGACAGTTTTGATTACACTTGGTGTTGGCCTGTTGTTGCTGGTCCTTGTGCTTGAATGTGTATGCTCTTAACGTCTGGCAGTATGCCAGGAGTCGGGCTTTGTTCCTGTGCGAACTTGGATTGGGCCAAATATGTAAATTGGTCTATTTCCAGCACGATTTTCACGTCTCGTGGTTACACCTGTTTGGATTCCACTTTCATTCAATATCAACTTCTGTCTCTCTTGTCCAGAGTACAAGTTGCTCCTGAAGGTCCCTACAGTAATTTTTTTTAAAACTGACAGATACTGTTTCCGGATCATGAATTCTATATTGTAGATGACCTACGACCTACTTCCACATTGGTCAAATGTGATACCACCTACGACTGTCGCACCTCTCCTGCCTACGGTATATAAGCTACTTCTCTGCATATGCTTTATTCTTTTCAAGATCGATGGACCGACCACATCGACTCAAGGCTGAGGGACTGATTTACCTCAAACTCCTCCTGTTCTTCACCCTTCTCCTTTGTATGGGACTGATGAAGCCACTGTGTGGCGAACAGTTTCCTCAGTAAAGATACCCAAAAGTTGCACATGTGTCTAATTTATCAATTTTATAAATTCCTGAGTGTGACACATGGTCACCATGCGTCACTCACACCTCGCTCTCCGTCTGTTTATACTGTCTTTTTAACCACTGAATTAGAAGTGATCAAGGTCCCAGCACCGAAACGTTTTCTAATAAATATGTCATAGTGTTTGCTCACGTGTCTTTCTAAACCAGTTTGTCGGTATCTATTACCAAGGTTTAAACAACTAAAACTATGTAATGAGAGTTTATCTTGTATTTAGGGATGAATGGATACAAGCTATCATGCAGGTGTCGGAGAAGCTTGGGGAACCATCCCCTTCATGTAGCGTGAAGATAAGAGAGTTCGAGGATTTAGAGGAATCTCCGCCTAAATATTCTGATCAAGACGATTCACCTTGCCAAGAAATTCAAGAGAGACTGAAGAAAGTTGTGAGTATCATGTGACTTGCCAAGTACAGTAACCTGTGTTCTATTCTTGGGAAATAACTTCAAACATAAGATACAGGGTATGTAACATTGTCTGATGAAATCATACCACGGGCGGGGCTTGAACCCGCGGTTAGACGTAAAACTCCAGACCATCGCGTTAGCCACTGGACCAGCTAGCCACAATAAGATTCATCCAACAGGTATTTTATAGACCATAGGAAGGTTAGCATAGGCACCACTGTGACCATAAATTAAAGTTTTTACAGGCGAATCTCCCGCCAGGGTGGCCTTGACGAACTCTGGCTCAAGTCCCTTCAAAGCCGTCATCATGATAACGGCCCTGAGGGGACTTGAGCTAGAGTTCGTCACGGCCACGCTGGTGGGAGATTAGTCTGCAAAAACTTGCATTTGTGGTGATAGAGATGCCTATGCTAACCTTCCTATTGTCTATACATATACCTGTTGGATGGATCTTATTGTAGCCAGCTGGCCCAGTGGCTAACGAGTCGGTCTGGAGTTTTACGACTCTAACCGCGAGTTCAAGCCCCACCCGTGGTAGGGTTTGTTCGCAGTCGTGTCATTACGATTTCGTGAGTCACTGATGTAATGTTTACGAAAATAAGGAGAGTGATTGATGTACACTTGGGGTAGAAACTTTCCCGACACTTTCTTCTGGATTGCAATATCTGGCAACTCAGGCGTAGTAAACAAAAAGTAACTGTGAGGGATGACTGGTACTCTGTCTATGAAAGCAGTTTAATAAATGCAGATATAAATTACTGTTCGGTTATTACATTCAAAATCATATTGAAACGTGATCGAATGTAATGTAATCAGCGTGTCTTTATGACAGGTCTGTA
The DNA here is from genome assembly GCF_026875155.1 of Cherax quadricarinatus. Taxonomy (NCBI): domain Eukaryota; kingdom Metazoa; phylum Arthropoda; class Malacostraca; order Decapoda; family Parastacidae; genus Cherax; species Cherax quadricarinatus. Next base: position 4,721 of record NW_026509779.1, on the reverse strand, counting down.
ACGAATTCGTCACGGGAAGCATAATTTTCATAGGCTGGTTGGGGTGAATAAATGCGCGAGCTTCGATCTACAAAATTGTTTTGCAGGATAATGGTAATTTGTATATAAAATTGAAAATAATAAAATAGTAACCAATGTGTGTTGTATAATAAACTATAGTGTAGCTACGTTTACGTGCTGTTGCAGTTTAACCAAATGTCCCTGGAGGAAACCCTCTCCAGGTATACTCCAGGTAAGCATACCATAGGGAGGCGTCTCAGTCTCATGCTATTTAATGTACTGATTAATGCTTTAATTCTCTACATACCTCACCTAAACTTGTAACTGTAAGCTATGTTGACACAGGGGTCAGTGTGGGCCCCTTGTTCGCAGTATACATAAACGACATAGATGAGGAAATAAATAGCTAGATAATCAAGTTTGACAACTACACCAAAATAGGCCGAGGATACTAAAGTTCTACAGAAAGATCTGAATAGACTGAAACAGTGATCGGACGAGTGGCAGATGCAGTTTAATACAGAGAAATGCAAAGTTATAGGAAAGCATTGGTTTGGTAATAGGGGTCGTGGATGAGTGGAACAAACATCCGGGTAATCATTAAAGCTAAAGCCTTGTGTAGCTTTTAAATAGGTTAGAGAAGTACATGAGTGGGTGTGACTCAGACCTGCAGAAAGGGTATAAGAAGACGAGTACCATTGACAGTTAGCTTTGTATATAACGGTAAGGATACCCACATCCCTCTTGTGAAGGCTCTGCTGAATTGACAGATGTATCCAGGCTGTGTCCAGGCGAGAAATGAGTCTTCTTGCTCTGTTCTCTATTCTTCCAAGTCGCTGATGAGACGGGGAAGGGTGACAGGCAATCCTAGAAAAATGGACCGTACTCAAGGTAAGAGTATACTTGTGCTTCATACAGAATCTTGCAACCTCTGCTGTCGAGCAGATGCGAGATACATCTAAGTGTTGCTTGTTTGCAAGATTTACAATAGTTCTTCAAAGTCATGCGCTGTATGACCCTTGTCGGTTTAACGCTTCATTTTTTTTATTACAATAATACTCTTCATAATCCGTTTTGAGTCCGATTTCACCCCAAAGATATCAGCTTCATCTCTTGGTACCAACGCACTCCCATTCATAATTACTACTGCTTCAGCATTACCATCATCGTGCCTAGATACCATAGTCTTTTGTGTTTTCTCAGAAGCAAATGTTACTGGCCATCAGTTTTCCATGGTGATATAGCCGGAAGCTGGTGATTGATGCAACTTAGAGCGGCTGGCATTTCCTATTTTGGAGGAGTAAATGTCAGACTGCAATCGTCTGCAAATGCATGGATTGTGAGATGTGTCGACTGTCATTGAAGTAGACATTCCTAACAATGGCTCAAGCACAATTCCTTGTGGAACACTTGCACCATTAGTGTCTTGTTCACTCTGTCCCATTGAGAACTACTCTTAGAGATCTACCATGAAGGTAATCACTTCATTCATTGTAGGTTCGCCGGTCTTGTCCCGGCCCTGGTCTTTTCCAGATGGTGACCCGGCAGGTAATCACTGAGGGGGCATAGTGCAGAGCCGGCGACTCCTAGTGCTTGCAGCTTTGCCAAGAATCCTAGATGCCACACCATCGAAAGTGCCAGCAATGTGCAGTTCTACTACACAGCCGACCATGGATTTATCCAAGTGTCTGGTGCCACATAGTGGAGACGTTTAAACAGCAGATCAGGAGCTGAAGTGACCTTTTCTGAAGCCATATTTAGGGTTTCACAAAGAAGCGAGTGGTGGTCAACAAACACTGTCATCTGCTGTGAGATTGTCTCAAGAATTTTGCCAGCGATTGACAGGAGTGACACTGGTCTGTAATTACTGATTTCCGCTCTACTCTTCTTTCTCACTTTTTCTCTTTCTATCTCTGTTCTTTCTCCCCCCCCCTCCCTCCCTTCCTTTCAGGAACTGAAATAAATACGATATCTACTCTGGTGTGCTTGACGACATACTAGGTGTTCATTCTGAATTTCTCAGCACTTACTAGCAGCCTCTGGATGCCCCAGTTGTATGCCAATGCGGTCTGTATTTTTGCATATTTTTATCTATATATACCCCTTGATGGGGTCTTTTGGTGTGCCGATGGTACTCTTGATCCAAAGAATTAGATCTCTTGTCTCCTTCCTCGAATCGAAATCTAAATACCCTTCTTTGCGTTTTATTATTCATCATCCATATTCAGGGACAGTTTCCCTTTCCGAATTTCAGCTTCTAACAAGAATAAAGAGATATCGTCATCCACACTTGTCAGTAAAGGACCTCGGCAGTGCTGCTTGTCACGAGACCCTAGTTGTACAGGAAGGTGATAGGCCGCTTTGTGGCCCCAGCGGGCAATCTCGCCTATCCTCGGATGATGGTTTATTCCTGAAAGCTACCTCTTGGTTCCAGAAGGTGGGAGGGAGCCTAAGGGTATGACTCGCTGCATTTCCCGTCGCCCACCTCTGTTGGCTGAGCCTTGGCTCCGTTAGTTCTCCTGTCGCCCACCTCTGTTGGCTGAGCCTGGCTCCGTTAGTTCTGGAGATGCTGTCTTGGTGAACTGGGGTTAAATGGTATACTAAGTATAGTAGGGGGGGTTTCCGTGCAGCGTCAGCACTACTTGCTGCAGTGATGGTTGTAGTCTAGGAGAGAGATGCACGGCTTTTTTGTTTGTCCTCACAGCTGCCACTCTTTCCCCAACCCCTTCCCCCTATTTTTAATACAAAAACGGTATTCAATTATGCATAATAATCATGCTTTGCCTCTTCACAGGTCCATTACTCGTGGGGAACCCTTGCCTGATCCCCTTATGGGGAAACACCTTGTTGCTAGAGTCCAATACCGGCATTTTGACTAATCCTTTCGGAACCTCTGACTTTGATCTGCTTTGACTCTGATTCTGGATTCTTCAGTGACGGAACATCAATTCTTGGATCGCTCGAGCATCATTGGACAGACTTGCTAGAAGCCATCTTCCAAACGACCTCTGCTCTGACTGACACTCTTCGTTCCTAAACGAAGAAACTCTTCCTGGAAGCTTCTTCCATTACATGATTCATTAAAAACGACCTTGGGTGAATTTCCTGTTTTCCTTTAGCCGAAAACACTCATTGATTATCTTACTAACTATGACATTAACAAAGCATTCGTGAGGCATGTTAGTCAAAACGTTTCCTTCCATGTCTTCAAGAATGGGATATGCACTGTGGCTCTGAAGGATGCTTGACAAACTGACGATATTTACCTTTTCTGCTCTTCTGGCGGCAACCATCACAGAACATATTTTTTTTCCTTATTTTTAGCTGCAGTACTGTCCTTTAAGGAGCAACTTGAGCTCCAGAATCTTCCTGTCACCAAAGTGAAAAATTTGTCTGCCAGGCCCGAGGTGAAATTATCCGAGCAACATTGCCAAAGTGCTTCTAGCATCAGCTCATATGGCAGGACAGTTGGTTCTTTGGCCCTCAGGCAAATTATTGTACATCTTTGGCAGTATGGCCAGTCTGAAGCGAAGCTGATCATAGTCCATTCCGCAGCCAATCTTCTACTTACTTTAACTGCGGAACAGCTCTCCCTGCATATTCCTACCGTTGCATGGTTTTCTTATGATAGAGCAAAATCTGCTGTATCAAAGGAAAAAGGAGAGCTTCTTTTATGCTATTTGAAATGACTTCGACTCGGTCTCCATAGAATATTTCCACGGATCTCCTATTTCAGAGCTGCTCGATGCCAACAAGTCCCTGTTGTACCCTCCCCTTCAGTCACCCTCGTGTCGAATCATTACGCAATCCTCACCTTTGATGTTCCTATCTCATCTTCCATTTTTAAAAATCCAGCACCTTTGCTTTCCTTCTTTGGCTTCAAAAGCGGGAAATTTTCCTCTTGCTCAATTTTAACCCCGAGGGAATTAATGGGAGAGTCCCTATTACTGCTCTATGCTTGAATTTCTACATATTTCAATTTCGAGTTGGTCTACGTCACTCAAAAGGGATTGAATCAATCAGGTTACACTTTAGGTGGGACGACCAGTTGGTGCATTGGGTGGTTCATCTTTTGGATGCCTAGTGGTGGAAGTACAACATGAGGTCACCTATGGTTCCAGGGGTGCTGATTTACAGATTTGTATAGCTCGGTATTCTGGAGTCGGCAGAATCCTTCTCTCCGGTCTGCTTTCCGAAATGGAAGCTGGAGGGTGCGGAGTGGTGGGTTTTGGCGTTAGGGCGTGCATTTCTAATATCTTTAATGATTTTCACATTATATAGGGGAGCGGGCGTTTTATGACAGCTTCGCTAGTGTTGTCTTGGGGCGGTGACTTTTGATTCCATTTGCTAATTTTTGGTTGAAGAACTCTACGAATCACCAACGAACTGTGCATGCAGCTTGTCACCTCGGGGAACCATTATTCACTGGTTAAAAAAAAAAAAAAAAAAAAAAAAATCAGTTATCCTGATGGTGGTGACCATCAGGAGGATGTTGAGAAACACTGCTCACATCCTGGGTTCATTACTTGGAAGGGGTTATTCTAACGCTCCTGGACTTACTTGCATAATTAGAATGTCATTGGGAATATAGACCCCACAGCTCAGCCTTCTCCATCGTACACAGGTGGTGGTAGATGACTCGTCTAGCGTGGTGAGAGCATGTCTCCAGTGTGGGGAACTACGTTGCTCGTTACCCATTGTTGATGACACTGGGGAAAAAG
>NW_026509778.1:0-12475 GCF_026875155.1 Cherax quadricarinatus | reverse complement strand
GTGAGTATAAAAGAGGAAGTAGTGGTTCAAAGAGGAAATAGTGAGTATAAAAGAGGAAGTAGTGAGTTCAAAGGGAAATAGTGGTAAAAGAGGGGTGTACAAAGAGGAAATGTGTGATCAAAGAGGAAATTGTGAGTATAAAAGAGGAAGTAGTGAGTATCAAAGAGGAAATAGTGGATAAAAGAGGAAAATAGGAGTACAAAGGGAATAGTGAGTATCAAAAAAGAAAATAGTGAGTATCAAAGGGGGGAAATAGTGTGTATCAAAGAGGAATAGGAGTATCAAAGAGGAAAAGTGGTATTAAAGAGGAAGTAGTAGTACAAAGGGGAAAAAATAGTGAGTATCAAAGAGGAATTGTGAGTATCAAGAGGAAATAGTGGTATAAAAGAGGAAGTAGTTCAAAAGGGAAATGGGTAAAAAAGAGGAAATTGTGATTTTCAAAGAGGAAAGTAGGGTATAAAAGAGGAAATAGTGAGTATCAAAGGGGAAAAGTGTGTGTATCAAAGGGGGAATTTGTGAGTATAAAAGAGGAAAAGTGAGATAAAAGGGAAATAGTGTGTATCAAGAGGAAATAGTGGTATAAAAGGGAAAAAATAGTGATTTCCCAAAGAGGAAATAGGGTATCAAAGGGGAAAATTTGTGAGTTAAAGAGGAAATGTTGTATAAAAGGGGAAAATGTGAGATAAAAGGGGGAAAATGTGAGTATCAAGGGAAAAATAGTGTGTATAAAAGAGGAAATAGTGTGTATAAAAAGAGGAAATAGTGATATAAAAGGGAAAATTGTGAGATAAAAGAGGAAATAGTGGTATAAAGGGGAAATAGTAGTATCAAAGAGGAAAATTGTGAGTATAAAAGGGGAAAATAGGTGTACAAAGAGGAAATAGTGTTATCAAGGGAAATAGTGTGTATCAAGGGGGAAATAGTGGTTCAAAGAGGAATAGGAGTAACAAAGGGAAAATAGTGAGTATAAAAGAGGAAATAGTGGTATAAAAAGGGGAAAAATAGTGGTTCAAAGGGGAAAAATGTGAGTATCAAGAGGAAATAGTGAGTACAAAGGGTGTGAGTATCAAAGGGGAAAAATAGTGGTATCAAAGAGGAAATGTGGTTTTAAAAAGGGGAAAAATAGGAGTATCAAAGAGGAAATATGTGTATCAAGAGAAAAAATTGAGTATCAAAGAGGAAATGTGAGTATAAAAGAGGAATAGTGATATAAAGAGGAAATAGTGTGTATTAAGAGGAAATAGTGGGGGGTACAAAAGAGGAAATTGTGTTTTTCAAAGAGGAAATTTTGGTATCAAAGGGGGAAATGTGTGTATCAAAGGGGAAAAATAGTGAGTATAAAAGAGGAAAAAAGGAGTTAAAGAGGAAAAAAAATTTAGTGGTATCAAAGGGGAAAATTAGTTGTTATCAAAGAGGAAAAGGAGTATCAAAAGGAAATAGTGAGTATAAAAGAGGAAATGTGTGTATAAAAGGGGAAAATAGGTTGATAAAAGGGGAAAAAATGTGAGTATCAAAGAGGAAAAAGTGTTTATCAAAAGGGAAAAATAGGGGGAGTATAAAAGGGGAAAATAGTGAGTATAAGAGGAAATAGTGGTATAAAGGGAAAAAGTGTGTTCAAAGGGGAAAAATATTGGAAAAAAGGGAAATAGTGGTATAAAGAGGAAATAGTGTGTATCAAAAGGGAAAATAGTGGTATCAAAGGGGGAAATAGTGAGTATCAAAGAGGAAATAGGGTATAAAAGAGGAAATAGTGAGTATAAAGAGGAAATGTGGTATAAAAGAGGAAATAGTGAGTTCAAGGGGAAAATAGGTGTTCAAGGGGAAAATTGTGGTATCAAAGAGGAAATAGTGTGTATCAAAGGGGGGAAAATATTTGGGGGTGAAACCAACTGTTTTAAAATTAAGTGTTAGTCAAAACAGTGTGTTTCCCCTGAATGAAATAAAAAACACAAAAAAGCCAAAAAATTTAAGTCAAAAAAATTCGGGTAGACTTGCCTGGTAAACAACCTGCTTTATCCCCCGATGATCACAAACCGGTCCCCAGTTTTTTCCCGGGTGAACAAACCTGTTTATCTCCGATGTTAAAAACCGGTCCCAAGTTTCTTCTGGTGAAAAATGTTTTCTCCCGATGTCAAAACCATCCCCATGTTTTCATGGTGAACAAACCTGCTTTACCCCCGTGATCACAACCAGTCCCCCAAGTTTCTTCCTGGTGAAAAAACCCTGCTTATCCCCCGATACAAAACCCGTCCCCCATGTTTTTTCTGGTGAAAAAAACCTGCTTTATTCCCCCGGATACAACAGTCACAAGTTTTTTGGTGAAAAACCCCGTTTTTCCGATGATCAAACCAGTCCACCAAGTTTTTCCTGGTAAACAAACCTTTTTTATTCGCGTGATCACAACCCGTCCCCCAAATTTTTCCTGGTGAAAAACCCTGCTTTTTTCCCCCGATGACCCAAAACCCACCCCCCAAAGTTTTTTCCGGTGAACAAATGCTTTATTCCCCCGTGATCCCAACCAGTCCCCCATGTTTTTTCCCGGGTGAAAAAACTTGCTTTATCTCCCGATGATCACAACCAGTCCCCCCATGTTTTTCTGGTGAAAAAAATGTTTATCCCCGATGATCAAAAACGCCCACCATGTTTCTTTGGTAAAAAAAACTTGCTTTAATTCCGATGATCAACCAGTCCACCATGTTTTTTCTGGTGAACAAACTGCTTTATCCCCCGATGATCACAAAAGTCCAAAAGTTTCTTCCTGGTGAACAACCTGCTTTACTCCGATGTCACAACCAGTCCCCAGTTTCTTCCTGGTGAAAAACCTGTTTATCCCCCGATGATCAAACCCAGTTCACCAAGTTTCTTCCTGGTGAAAAAACCTGCTTTATCTCCCGATGATCACAACCAGCCCACCAAGTTTTTTTTTCTTTTTCTTTGTTATAGTTGTTATGTTATAGTTGTTATTTTTTGTTATGTTAAAATTTACTTTTAAACACAACCCAGAATAACAAAAAAACCTTTTGTGAAAAATAGTGAACTTCCAGCACTTTCTGATTTTCAGGGATTTTTCATAGTGGTTTTTTTGTATATTGTGATTCCCCCATGTCCCAGAATATAAAATTTTTTTTCCCCGGGTTTTAGGTGGTAAGTGGATTTTACTAGGTAAGTGGTGGTGGGGTGGGGGGAAAACAATATACACAGCTTTAAAAATGGATATGATCAGTCCCTGCGGAATAGAAATAACAAAAAGGTAAAAAAAAGTTGGGAAGTGGTTGGCAGGAGCTAGGGAAAAACCCACTGAAAAAAAATAATTTTATAAGTAATTAGATGAAAACTTTCCCAGATTGTTGAGCCCTTTTTTTGTTTGACTCGCAGTTATATTGTCTGAGTCCTTGTTTGTTTTGCCCGCAAAATTTATATTTTATGTTCCTTTTTGTTCATGTCCCGTTTTGTTTGTCCAGTTTTGTTATGCCCCGTGTTGTTCATTTTCCCCAGTTTGTTCTTTTACCGTGTTGTTCATGTACAGTTTTTTAATGTACCAGTGTTGTTCATGTCCCAGTATTTTTATGTTTTTTGTTGTTATGGGGTGTTGTTCATGTTGGTGTTGTTCATGTTGTTGTTATGTCAGTGTTTTTCTGTCAGTGTTGTTCATTTTGGTGTTGTTATGTTGGTGTTGTTCATTTTGGTGTTTTCTGTTGGTGTTGTTCTTTTGGGGGTTTTGTTCATTTTGGTGTTTTTCATTTGGTGTTGTTCTGTTGGTGTTGTTCAGTCAGTGTTTTCAGTCAGTGTTGTTCTGTCGTGTTGTTCATGTTGGTGTTGTTCTGTCGGTGTTGTTATGTCAGTGTTGTTCATGTCGTGTTTTCTGTTGGTGTTTTTTTATGTTGGTGTTGTTCGTCAGTGTTTTTCATGTCATGTTGTTCATGTTGGTGTTGTTCTTGTCAGTGTTTTTATGTCGTGTTGTTAGTTGGTGTTGTTCATTTTGGTTTTGTTCATGCCCGTGTTGTTCTGTTGGTGTTGTTATTTTGGTGTTTTTCATTTTGGGTGTTGTTCTTTTGGTGTTTTATGTTGGTGTTGTTATATTGGTGTTTTTTAATGTTGGTGTTGTTCATATTGGTGTTGTTTTATTGGGTTGTTCTGTTGGGTTTTTTCATTTTGGTGTTGTTCTTTTGGGTGTTTTTAGTTGGTGTTGTTATTTTGGGTTTGTTGTTTTTTTGGTGTTGTTTCATTTTGGTGTTGTTCATGTTGGTGTTTTTTCTGTAATTGTTGTTCATGTTGTGTTGTTTTTTTGGTGTTGTTCATGTTGGGTTTTGTTCAGTTGGTGTTGTTCTGTTGGTGTTGTTCATTTGGGTTTTGTTCATGTTGGGGTTGTTATGTTGGTGTTGTTCTGTTGGTTTGTTCATGTTGGTGTTTTTCATGTTGGTGTTGTTCATGGGGTTTTGTTCATGTTGGTGTTGTTCATGTTGGGTTGTTAATTTTTGTGTTGTTCTGTGGTGTTGTTCATGTTGGTGTTGTTCATGTAATTGTTGTTCTGTTGGTGTTGTTCTGTTGGTGTGTTATTTTGGGTGTTTTTCCCATGTTGGGTTTTTCATGTCAGTGTGTTCTGTCCCAGTGTTGTTCATGTACCAGTGTTGTTATGTCCCAGGTTCTTCATGTCCGTTTTGTTATGTACCAGTTTTGTTCATGTCTGTGTTGTTCATGTCGGTGTTGTTATGGGGGTGTTGTTCATGTACAACCTGTTTTAATGTAAAGAGAATATCAGTATTGTTTTTTGGTTGTTTCTTATCAAAAACTGTGTTGTTTTGTATGTGTTTTACCTATTTAAACATAAATTTTTGTTTTTGTATGGTTATTATATATTGAACATGAATGTTGTTTTGTATGTGTTCTTCATCATAGTGAACTAAATGTTGTTCTTGTATGTGTTCATTCATCATGTGAACATAAATGTTGTTCTTGGTAATGATAGCCTGTTATAGGTATTATTGTATGAGATGCTCAAATACTTAAATACATGTATAGATTTAAAAAACATACATTAATACAAAATAAATAACCCGAAAATACGAGATGACTGTAGGAATATTTCAGAAATTTTGGCCATTAACTAGTAAAAAGGGAAATTTAACAGTTTAAAAATGCGATGTTAATATATCAGCGGAACTACGCCCTGACCCCCTTTTTTCCCGGTGGGCCCCGCATGTCTCCTAAAGGGTGGTGGGGTTTTTGTACAGTGATTACATGTTTTGGGTGTGTGGTGTGTGTGTGTGTGTGTGTGTTTTTGTGTAGCGTAGGGGAAGAAGTGTGAGGTGTAGGTGGGTGTTTTTGTTTTATATATAGAAATACCAAAAGGAAGGGTAATTGCATTGTTGAATAAATTTTCGTGTATATTAGTCCGATGATTGTTTTTTGGTGTGTTTTGCTTTTTTCGTGTTCTGTTTGTATGTGTGTGGTAAGTTTGTTGTGGAAATCAGAAAATTAGTAAATAGAAGAGTGTGGCTGAGAACCACAGTGTCCCATCCCAAAAAGATAAACAAGAAAAACGATAACTATTAACAATTAATTACAGTTTTTTGGGCAGGGCCCCAAAAAAGGTTACAAACGACAAAATTTACTACATGAAACGCAAACAAATACACTTATTCGAATAAAAAAATTGAATAATGTAATAATTGACATAAAAACAAATTAAATATAAATATATGTTCCGTTTCCCACTAGAAAACCAGTCCTTGGGGGAACAAACGGATAGATCTCTCTTGTTCAGGTATTCGCGTTGGGTTGTTCAGGGGATGTTTTTACGAGGCGATTTTCTGTGGTCCTCCTCTGAAATAAAAATCTTCCTTGTATATGACATTAATAATTGTGTAGAATATCGAATTGGACAGTGCTTAAAGGTGGCAAAAAAATGTTCCAGGAAGTGGTAAAGGGTGTATGGATGAACACTTGGAAACCCAGGCCCTGGGGTGGACTGTGCCCTTGAGAGGTGATAAAGGGTGTAAAACGGGAAACCCAAACGGATCGAGGGGGATTTGTGACTCGGGGAAGTGGTGAAGGTGTATGGATGAAATTTGGAACACGGACTTGGGTTGGGATGCTGTTTTGGGGGGGAGGGTGGGTTAGGCATTAAAAAACGAAAAGAGTTTCCGGGCTTCAAGGAAAGGGGGGAAATGGGGCCCCGGATAGATTCCGGAACATGAACCCGGGGAAGGTGGTAGTGTGGACAGGAAGTGGGGAAGGGGGAAAAATTGAGGGGACACAGTGGACTCCTGGACACAGAACCTGGGGAAGGTAGGATAGAATAGGCAGGAAATGGGGGGGGAGAATTTGGGGGGCACAGATGGATCCTGGCACTGAACCCGGGGAAAGGGAGGATGAAAAGGAAGGAAAATGGGGGGGGAGAAATTTGGGGGGCACGTGGACTCCCGGACACAGAGCCCGGGGGGTAGGACAGTATGGGCGGAAGTGGGGGAAGGGAGAAATCTGAGGGGGAACAGATGGGCTCCTGGACACATGAACCCGAGGAAGGTAGGATAGAAAGGAAGGAGTGGGGAAGGGGGAATATTGAGGGGGGAAAAGGTGGTTTTAGACCTGAAAATGGGAAAGGGGAGGATGGAATAGAAAGGAAGTGGAGAAGGGAGAATATCTGAGGGGGGGCACGATGGACTCTGGAAATGAAGGGGGGAAGGTAGGATAGTATAGAACAGGAAGTGGAAAGGGGGCACGATGGACTCCTGGACACTGAACCTGGGAAAGGTAGGATAGTATAGGACAGGAAATGGGAAGGGGAGAATATTGGGAGCACAGTGGACTCCTGGAAATGAACTGGGGAAGGTGGTGATAGGACAGGAAAATTTGGAAGGGGGAATATTGGGGGACCAGATGGACCCTGGAACATGAAACTGAGGAAGTAGGTAGAATAAGACAGGAAATGCGGAAAAGGGGGAATTTTGAGGGGGGCCAAATGAAATCTGGACAATGAACTGGGGAAGGGAGGATAGTATGGTAGGAAGTGGGAAAAAGAGAAAGTCTGAGGGGGGCACAGATTTCTCCCGGGCACAAAAACCCGGGGAAGGGAGGAAGAATAAAACAGGAAGTGGGAGGGGGGAAATTCTGAGGGGACAAGGTGGTCCCGGACACTGAACCTGGGGGAAGGTAGGTGTATAGGGCAGGGAAATGGGGAAGAGAGAAAATCTGATGGGACACAGATTGATTCTGGACACAAGAATGGGGGAATGTAGGCCCGGTAGGGGGAGTGGGGGAAAGGGGGAATATTGAGGGGACAAGGGTGGACTCTGGAACATGAACCGGGAGATTTTTAGATGCAAGATCAATGATGAGGGGGGCACCCGGGACACAAAAATGGAAATCATCAAAAAAATGGCCCCCACGAGACAATATAAAAAAATAATAAAATTTAATTTAATAAAAATTATTAAGCGGAGATCGATCCCGTTACTTAGTAGGTACCTGTGTGTTTATAGTATGTGTTTTATTCGTATGTCAGTAATGTCAGTAGGTCTGTACTTGTAGAAAAATGATATAGTTATTTAAATTTTTTATTTAAGAGATTCATCAAGGTAAGTAGCTCATACTAGGTTCCTTTGTTCAAACAAAGTGACATTACACCTCTTATCAAAGACTAACTCACTTTAAAGACTCAATGACACACTCATCGTTATCAAAAAACCAGTGACATCATCATTAGTTTTCTAAGATCCGTGAATCACTGTCGTTAAGTTCAATGAAAACACTCATCGTTATTAAGATCAGTGACATCACTATCGTTATAGGACTGTTGTGTAAAAATTATCGAAGAGGATTCTTTAGTTATGGAATGATCCCCAAAGTTTTTTCTATAGAGAAAGTTTGTTTGCACCCGTTAAAAATTAATGGGTTTGTCTTGTCCCTAAGATACATTAACCTTTTCGTTTGCCCCCGTTCAGAGGGAAAAAACTCATTTATTTAAAGTAAAAGCATTAAAGGTTTTTCTTCGGGAAATCCGATAGGTAATGGTGATGGAGCGTAAAAACGCCCCTGAGGTGGGTCTGGTACCAGAACAACTTGACGTTGGGGTAGTTCAAACTTTTTAAATTTTTTTTTGCCACCCCCGGGGCCCCTTTTTCTCAGGTAGTAACAGATTATGGAAAAATTTGTGAGTGGATTGTGTGTGAGTAATTACACCAAATAATTAGTTGAATGAGGTGAAAATTTCAAACACTTTTTACCCCCTGATGATCACTTGACCCCAACCTTCCTACCTTTTTTATACCGTTTTTTTTTTTGTCTTGGGGGGAGGGTTTGCATTGTTTAGCTATTTTTTTTGTCATTCATTTATTTTGTAAAATGTTTCATTTGTTAAAAGCTATTAACATAAATTGAGATAATGTTAAAATACCGACACAAGGAAAAATATACTGCAGGCCCAAAAAATCGATTTTTTTTTGAAACGTTTCGCCCTGTTGCGCGTCTATACACCTTCGTTTATTTTTTTTTTATAAATTTGGAAAAAGAACGTCTTATATTATTATTACTTGTTTGTACATTATTTTGTATGTGACCCCCTATGTATTTATTCTGGTGTATTTGTGTATTTTATTATGTCTGTTTTTTGTAAAGGGACGTAGTTATTTTAAATAATCCCAAAGTCCCAAAAATTTGGCTAAACATCGTTTTTTTTTTGGTTGTTACCCCCCCCCCACTGTATATTTGGTTGGTGTTTGCCCGGGTCATTAAAGTGACCCACAAAAACGTCCAAGCTAGGTGTTCGTTTGTGCAGATGAATGTACCCGCCGATGTCAACCCTCTTCATGGGCTTATTTGCAGTTGTTAATTGTCTTCCTCACCATAGTATATTTGGGGAAACTTTTCTCTGTCTGATTCCTTAGTTATAAATAGTTATTATAGAGAAGGATTGTATTTAGTGTAATTAGTCTGATATAAAGTTCTTTGTGAAACAAAGCTTTAAGACATTTTTACGGGAAATACGGTAAAAGATTCCCGTTGTAAATCTTTTTACAGTTAAACGAAGATTTAAAGTTTCGATTTTAATTTTATAATATCATTTAAATTCTTCATTTTAAATGAGATTTCTTGAATTTTTTCCATCCCCCAAACTCTGTCTAAATTGTTTTGCCGAATCCCCCAGAAGGGAATTTTTCCCACTTTTGGCTTAATGTAACCCCCACACAGTGGACTTTTTCAAGACCAAAAGCTTTACCTGAGCAGATATGTTGAATGGGACATAGTGAGTGAAAATCGGGGAGGAGTTAGTGAGTATGATAAGGGCATAGTACGTGAAGGGTCAGGTGGAGAGAGTTGATTGCTGAAAAGTTGGATTTGAGGGAAAGACCCACCCCGGGTAGGCAATTAAATTTGTTGCTGTTTAGGAAAAGTTTTAAGAAAAATTTTTGGCAAGAGATATGCTATGTGTAAAAGTTCGTTTTAAAATTACCGAAACCGATCAACGTTGCAGCAGGACTTTTCCCAAATTCTACTCTCACCACAACACCCAAAAAATAAACGTGACGTAATCATAAGCTTTTTTGATTGTGCCCTTTGTTTTGTAGGAATTTTTGAGGAAAAATGTTCTTTATCGCAAGTTTTTCTGAAAATTTCTTTCTCAACTTCATTATAGACTGTGACACTGTAGACACTGTAGGGGGGCCACTGTAGAACTGTAGACCTGAGACAGTGTAGCACTGTAGACACTGTAGACACGTGGCACTGCGACACTGTAGACATGTAGCAGGTAGACACGTGACGTGAACTGTAGACACTGTAGACACTGTGACCTGTAGAAAGTAGACACTGTAGACATGCAGACATTGTAGACATGTAGGGCATGTAGACACTGCGGGCATGCAGACACTGCAGACCTTAGAACTGTAGACACTGCAGACACGTAGACATGCGACACTGCAGACACTGTGCACTGTGGGCACTGCAGACATGTAGCATGCGAAATGAGACACTGCAGACACTGTAGACACTGCAGACACGTAACACTGCAGACACTGCAGCCTGCAGGAATGTAGGCACTGTAGACATGCGAACTGTGGCTGTAGACACTGTAGACCTGCAACACGAGACATGAGACACTGAGACCTGAGAAGCAGACACTGTAGCCTGAGACATGTGACACTGCGACACTGTAGACACGCAGCACTGTAGGGGCACTGCAGACACTGAGCATGCAGACATGTAGACACTGCAGACACTGTGCACTACAGCAGTAGGGCATGAGCACTGTAGACATGAGAACTGTAGAACTGCAGACTGTAGGAAATGCAGACCTGTAAACCCGCGGGCAGTAGACATGCAGACATGTAGCCTGAGACCGAGCATGTAGACCTGCAGACACTGTAGACCGCAGAATTAGAACCCGCAGGGGCCCGCAGACACTGCAGACATGCAGAATGTAGCATGAGACCGTAGCATGAGACACTGCAGACACTGTTTTACCTGTAGCACTGCAGACATGTAGACACTGCAACACTGTAGACACTGCAGAACTGTAGACATGCGACACGTAAACGCAGAAATGTAGAATGCAGACACTGTAGCACTGCAGAACTGTAGACCTGAGCATGTAGACACTGCAGCACTGTAGACACTACGACACTGTAGACCTGCAAACGTAGACACTGCAGACATGTAGACACTGCAGCACTGTGACATACAGACATGTAGACACTGCAGAAATGTGACACTGTGACACTGCAGACACTCAGACATGGGCATATAACATCAATTAACAAAAACCGCAAATTTCGAGAAAAAACTTTGAAGAGAGTGGTGTAATATTAGGTGAGGAGAACAGCGACGGGAGAAAGAGAGGGGACAGCGACGGAAAAGAGAGGGGACGGACGGGGAGAAAGAGAGGAGGACGCGACGGAGAAAGGAGGAGGACAGCGGGGAGAAAGAGAGGAGGACAGGACGGAGAAAGAGGGGAACAGCGACGGGAGAAAGGAGGAGAAAGCGACGGGAGAAAGAGAGGAGGACAGGACGGGAGAAAAAGAGGGGACAGAGACGGGAGAAAGAAAGGAGGGGCAGCGCGGGAGAAGAGGGAGGCAGAGACGGGAGAAAGAGGGGGACGCGACGGGAGAAAGAGAGGAGGACAGAGAGGGGAAAAAGGGGGAGAAAAGCGGAAGGGAGAAAGAGGGAGGAAAGGGGGAGAAAGAGGGAGGACCCGAGCGGGAGAAAGAGAGGAGGGGCGACGAGAGAAAGGAGGAGGACAGCGACGGGAGAAAGAGAGGAGGACAAAAGGGGAAAGGGGAAAAAGAGGAGAACAGCGACGGGGGGAAAGAGGGAGGACAGCGACGGGAGAAAGGAGGAGGACAGAGACGGGGGGAAAGAGAGGAGAACGCGCGGGGGAAAAAAAGGGGAGGACAGCGCGGGAGGGAAAAAAAAGGAGGACAGAGAGGGAGAAAAAAAAAGGAGGACGCGGAGAGAAAGAGAGGGGGACAGGGGGGGAAAAAGAGAGGGGACAGGAGGAGAAAAAGGGGGAGGACGCGACGGGGGAAAGAAAGGGGGAGACAGCGACGGGAGAAAAAGGGGGGGGAAGCGACGAGAGAAAAGAGGGGACAGCGACGACAGAAAAAAGAGGAGAAAAGCGGGGGAGAAAAGAGGAGGGACAGGAAGGGAAAGAGAGGAGGACAGAGACGGGAGAAAGAGAGGAGGACAGAGAGGAGAAAAGGGGAGGAAGCGAGGGAGAAAGAGAGGGGGCAGAGACGGGGAAGAGAGGAGGACAGCGAGGGAAAAAAAGAGAGGAGGACAGGAGGGGGAAAAAGGGAGGCAGCGAGGGGGAAAAAAGAGGAGGACGCGACGGGGGAAAAAGGGAGGACGCGACGGGAAAGGAGGGGGCAGCGAGGGGAAAGAGAGGAGGAAGCGAGGGAGAAAAAAAGGGGGAAGAGGGGGAAAAGAGAGGAGAAGGACGGGAGAAAAGAGGAGGGCGGACGGGAGAAAGAGAGGAGGACAGCGAGGGGGGAGAAAAGAGGGGACGAGACGGGAGAAAAAGGGAGGACAGCGACGGGGGAAAAAAGAGGGGACAGGACGGGAGAAAAGGAGGGGGACAGCGACGGGAGAAAAAGAGGAGGACAGCGGGGAGAAAGAGGGAGGGCAGAAGGGGAGAAAGAGGGGGACAGCGAGGGGAAAAAGAGGGGGGACAGAGGGGCGGGAAAGAGGGGGGACAGCGACGGGAGAAAGGAGGAGGGCAGCGACGGGGAAAAAGAGGAGGGCGGGACGGGGGAAAAAGGGGGAAGAGCGGGAGAAAGAGAGGAGGAAGAGACGGGGAGAAAGAGAGGAGGAAGCGACGGGAGAAAGAGAGGGGCAGAGACGGGAGAAAAGGGGGGGAAGCGAAGGGAGAAGAGGGAGGACGGAGGGAAGAAAAGGAGGGGACAGAGACGGGAGAAAGAGAGGAGGACAGAGACGGGAGAAAGAGAGGGAGGACAGAGACGGGAGAAAGAGAGGGGAAGGG
>NW_026509777.1:0-14698 GCF_026875155.1 Cherax quadricarinatus | reverse complement strand
TTGGGGGGGTTTTAAAATCGTAATTTCGTTTATAGTAACGGCCCCGGGAACGGATTAATTACGAACAACGAGGGACCACTGTAATTTGAAATGTCCGTATTAGCGGAACATCATAAAGTGAAGCACCATAAAGCGGGATCCTACTGTATATAAAAACATGCAATGTTTATATGCGATGTATGTTTAATAATAATCACTCTTGGGCATATTAACCCTTAAACTATCCAAACGTAGATCTACGTTTGCTCGCGTAGCACTCCAAATGTAGATCTACATTTTTTATATTCTTGTGGAGAAAATCAAGGGCGGAGCGCTACGCTCGCAAACGTAGATCTACGTTTGGACAGTTAGAGGGTTAAATGTCTTACTTTAGGTTAATATAGACATTTTCACTAATCCACCTCTGATATTTTCTTCAAAATTATATAAGAAACACGTTGCATAGCAATGTTTATATACTATCTAGTGGTGAGTCTGGTGGAAGGTAAACATTGTTTTCTCTGGTCAAGAATTAGAGAAAACTGTGAATGTGACATCTGGCCTATTCGCCACCCTTAACAACCATTTGTTTACAATTCTTGGCATGAATTATTCATTACTTCTCCCTTTGTTTATGATGGCATCTAAAGGTAGTTGTTAGAAATGATTAAACTCAGTGAACATGGTATGTCAATGGTGAAAATATGGGTGTGTTCTGCAGTGTAGGTAACCGGTTAGGTGTAGCCCAGAGGGAACTACATGTGTGTACCTACATTTACGGCTACATACACGACTCCCTACAAATAAATACTACTCACCTCTCGCCCTACATTAAGACTACAAATATTTTAAGGTAAGTAATGAGTGTGCAAACCACTGAAGAGCTGAAATTTACAATGGTTATTCTCTATAAAATTTATTTTTTGTTAAGATTTTTGGGTGTCTGAAATGGATTAATTGAATTTACATTATTTCTTATGGGAAATATTACTTAGGGTTTCAGCCTTTTTTGGATCTAGGCCAACCTTCTGGAACGGATTAATTATGAAAACTGGGGACCTACTATATTTAGCAGTCATTTGACATGATGGATGCTCTCTACCATCCTGCTACCTACATAGTTGTTTTAAGGGAAAAGGCAAGAAAAAAAAATGTATGTAAAACTATAGGGAAATAAGCCTGTTGAATTTACTGTATCATGTAAAGTACAGTGGACCCCCTCTTAACGATTGCCTCCCAATGCGACCAATTATGTAAGTGTATTTATGTAAGTGCGTTTGTACGTGTATGTTTGGGGGTCTGAAATGGACTAATCTACTTCACAATATTCCTTATGGGAACAAATTCGGTCAGTACTGGCACCTGGACATACTTCTGGAATGAAAAAATATCGTTAACGGGGGGGTCCACTGTATATGGTAGAATTATTGTTGAAAGAGTTAGGGATAAAACAGATAGTGGGATTGCAGAGGAATAAGGAAGCTTTAGCAAGGGAAGATAAGTAGACCAAGTGCTTACATTGAAGCATGTAAGTGAATTAAGATGAGTGTAAGTAATTCTTTGTTGCATTTATGGCTGAAGAAAAAAAGTATGATGGTGTGGATAGGAGGGCAGGTGTGGCAGATTTTGCAAATGTTATGGAATAGGTATTGGGTTACTAAAAGAAGAATGTTTGATAAAAAGACACACTTTGACTACCTTTATTGCTGAAATCTTTTTGTACAACAGGCTCCTCAGTCATGCACAAGTGATGCAGCACTTTGAACTGGTGTTAGTGTTGGCGCAACATTCTGTCACCCTCTGTGGGAGATGTTAGTCCCTAAAGTCTAAAGCACAGACAAGCGCTCGACCTCGTATCTAAGTATAGTGTAGAGGAGCACGAGTTTAATGCAAAGGTTTTAGTCTTTTCCTGTACCAAGATACCATGGTTGCTGTGTCAAATAAATGTGCAAATGTATTTAATATCAGCTTGGGGGTATTGTATACCATTAAAAAATTTTATTTGATACAGCAATGCCAGGTACAGGGAAAGTCTTCCACAGTTCTTTGTTTAAATTATTTAGCAAAACCCTATTTTCACACATGGGCCACTCTCGCCTGTGATGTCAACTCATGGTATCTTGCCTCTACCTAGTATATTGGTTTGGCTGCTTGCTAATTCTTTAGGGACTGACACCACCTCCCCAGTAAGGGTAATGGACTGATACATGCAAATAATACAATGCTTTGCTAGTGGTATGTGCTGAAACTACATTTTTATACTGCAAAAATGTTTGTTTTGTTTTTATTTACTACTTCCACTGTACATTCACTTAAAATTTGAGGAAGCCTGTTGTGCAGGTAATGTTTCAGAAATTTGAAGATATTCAGGTATTCTAAATGGGTCTTATTTATCGACTTGACAGTGTTGTATACCATCAGTAATATGCAAATGAGGATTTTTTATACAGGAAGTGAAGCTTGGGTTGGGGTTTAAAGCAGAAGAGAAGGGGACTATTTCCAGTACAAGTAAGCTAAGACAGAGATGTATCATGTTTTCTTGGTTTATTCACTAGTATTTATAGATGGGAGGGGGTAAAATAAGTGAATGCTTTTTGGGGGAAAGAAGGTCTAGGATTGAAAGGTATTATTGAATTAGATACAGAGCAGAAGTTGTCACATTTTATTTTTTGCAAATTTGACAAATTTCATTTGGAGATTCTAAAAAAAAAAATTAGACTGCCAATTTTAGTATTGGCTTGTCATTGGTTTGTCTTGTTCATTCCATAAGTTGTTTACAATCATGTTGTATTACAGATTTGCTAATCAAAGGATCATTCTTGGCAGTATTGTTTGAATCAGTGAAAACTGGTGTTATGGAAGTCTAAATTGACAGGTAGCTAATCCTATATTGGCTCATGGAACCTTATATAAAAATTCCTATTTCACTGATATTTATTTGGTATGATGATTTTTCTGATTTATCTCTGAGTAAAGTGTATATTGACTCTTAATTTATTTATTTAAGGTTATTGGTCTGGGGAGCCCAGCACTATCACCAGCAACACAGTACCTTGCGGTAGAAGACCGAGATTCTATCATCTCTGATACAGAGAGTCTAGCCAGGTGAGCATATGCTACACACTACCTGGGTGACACTTAACCCTTTGACTGTTTTGGTCGTATATATACGTCTTACAAAGCCAGTGTTTTTGACATATTTATACCCCAAAAATTCTAGTGGCTTCAAATCAAGCGAGAGAAAGCTGGTTAGGCCCACTGTGAGAGAATTAGTCTGTATGGTCAGTGTGTGCAGTTTAAAAAAAAAATCCTGCAGCACACAGTGCATAATGAGGAAAAAAACCCTTTCTGACTGTGTTTTTGGATTTAAAACGCCAAATTTGAGATGTATTTTTGTATAGAATTTATGGTTTTGTATTCTCATTTTTTGGTATCATTTGATAAAATGTTAAAAACATATTACAAAAATTGGGGATGATTTTAATTGGTTTCACAATGAAAAGGACCTTGAAATTGAGCTCAAAGTAGGGGGAAATGTTCGATTTTACCGATGTTCAAGGAGTAAACATTGTCCATAAGTGTCAACTAGCCATTCTAAACACAGTCACGAATGGGTTGAAATTATTTATACAATTTTAAATAAATGCAGTAGTCTGCATAACAGTAAATCTTCTATTTTTTGTGTGAATAAAAATTCAAAATAGAAAGCAAGAATAATATAAGAAGGGCCTGGAGACGTGACTGATGAACAGAGAAAATGTTCATTCTCTACCCTATTTTGAAAATTGGCATCTTTTTTAATTTGCATGAAATTGGCCAAATTGCCAATTTCGGGGTTTGGTTTTTGTACTCAGTCGATAGCAAGATGGAGTTCTAAAGGAATAGCTGTGAGTTTGGTCAACTGGAACAGGGGGAAATTTGACCGAAAATAGGGCTCAAAGTGGGCAAAATAAACCGTTGCACAAACATTGCCAGATCGCTAATTTTTGCAAAAAACGTAATTCCGTAAGTTTTCTATAAAATTTCATACTTTTGGTGTCATTAACATCAGGGAAGAGATTCTCTATCATTTCATAAAAATTTTTTTTCTCTCCTCAAAAATTTTGCGACAGAGAGAGACTTCAGGATTTGGGGTCACGGGCGTCAAGGGTTAAGGGCTGCCCCTTTCATAATTTACAAATTTTATCCTTTGCTCTTAAACATAATGTGCATTGTTGTGTATATTTGGGTACAAATAATATTAATCATGGATCTTCATAAATATTTTGCCATTAATAAATTACATTTATTGTCAATTTACAAAGGAGAATAACAAAATTGTAATTTAAAAAAGAAAAAAATTATTTGGGATCCTTTCTCATTTTTGTATCTCAAAGCTTTTAAAAACTGTGTACTAGAGAAGCATATAATGAACTGTAACTTAAAGTACGTATTTACATTTATGGAAAACTTCATAATTTTTTTCCAGCATTGAAATTTCTTAGTGATGAAGCTATTGCAGGATTAATGTGGACGAAGAATTTGCCGAAGCTTCAAACTTCCCTCTGCACCCCCTCACACCCCTATTGTAGATCCACCCCTGTCCCCTAGCATCAGCCATTTCCCGTCATGGCCAACGTTTTTTTTTAGAGTTATGTTAATGCTGCACAAACGCACAGCAGAGATTTATAACCTCACATTCCAAATTTGCACAGCAGGATCATGATGAGGAGGAGTCTTCTGGCATCACAGAGTCTTTAACAGGATTAGAATTAGACTCCCTTCACACAGGAACTAGGCAGGCTTCAAAACCCCCCCACACACTCTCCCTTCATCATGACTCCTCTTTCTGATCAGTCATCTCCAGAAGATCTCACACCAGGTTATGCACCTTTTGCGTGACAACCCCATACTCCCCAGAAGACTTCTTACCCTCCAGTCAAGACAATAGTACCCAGCCATTTGAGAGGCACAGGAAGAGCCCCCCTGTAGCTCATGGATTCTAGAAAAAATTACCATTAGCCCGGAAATAGAAGTTTGATGGGTTGGTTCAGAGGTAGTGTTGTGTACTGTTAGGTTAAGGGCAATGACTAGCCTTTGATACAGATTATTAAAATATTGAGTTAGTGCCATATAATGGTACTTGCATTATGGTTCTCTCCCTTATGTGAGATTAGTGTGGCAGTAAAATCGCAAGAATTTGCTCGAGATTAGATGTGGTTTTTTTCAGGATTATGTGCTTAGCTAGGCATAAGCAAAAGCAAAAAAAAGGAACAGCTGCATAAGCATTGGAGCATATGATATACTAATTTATAAATCAATGCACTAATTTAAAAACCATTTTCAATTAATTGGTAATTGTTAAGAATTAAGTAATTTTGTGGAAAAAAAAAAAAAAAAAAAAAAAGACAGTTGAATCCATAAAGCAATGCTTGTATGCGGTGGAGAAATTAATCAAAGAGGTATGTGTACTTCAGTGTTGATTGATGTAGAAGATAGTATCTTTCTCTCAAGCTATAAAGATTTTTTAGCTTAAGGTATGATAAATTGTTAAAAAATTTTTGTGATACAAAGACTTAAAAAAGATTTTTGTATTTAACAGTACTGTTTTATTCTTCATTCAAGTCATTTTATATACTGTAACTTTTGAAATTCTACTGTATTGCATAAATTTTTTGCATTATACATGTATGTTTTACTTTTGTTTCTGATATTTTAAAAGCGGGGTTTTTTAAACTGGTTGTTTCCCACCAATGCACTGTGTCCCAAAGGGGGTAAAAACATTACTATCATTTTCTAGGTGCCATTCCTCAAGTGCAGATACTAAAATTAAAATCCTTTCAAGGGGGGCTCCTTGGCGTGGTGAAAAAAGGCTCTTGGTCTGAGGGAATTAGACCTGTTTGGTCTACTTCCTAGACTGAACCTAATTACCCCCCAATTTCCCCCGTCCCTATCCCATCCTCCCTTTTTCCTTTCCTCCTCTCCTCCCCCCCCTCCCTTTTGCCCTACCTTTTTTTTTTTTTTTTTTTTTTTTTTTTTTCTCCACAGGCACGCTAGTTCCTAGGTAGGGGAAAGGGTACCGGGGTCCATCCCATTCCGTTGAGGTTCTTGGCGGGGGGTGGCGTAGTTTGCCGTGGAATCTGGATTGCCTGGGGATGTCCTGATCCCTCTCCGGTATCCCGGAGGGTGGCTTTGGGTGTCTCTCGGGCAACGGGTTGTATCTCTGGAAGCCACCTTTCGGTTCCAGGGGGTGGTGGCCCGAAGGAGGTTTTTCTTTGTGGCGGATTTCCGGCCCGCCTCTCTTTTGTCCACCGAGGTAGCTCGGCAGATGTGAGGTTGCTATCCCGGATTGCCCTTTACTGGCATGATGGGTAGGGTATGGCATGGGTTCCATGCTGCATCTGCGTACTTGCGGTGCTGAGGTCTCTTGGGCGCGGAGGGGAGATTTCTGGCCCTTTATTCCCCCTAGGAACTATCCCTCCCCGGTCCCCCCTTTTTTTTATTCTTTTTTTTATTTTTATTTATTTTCTTTTTTTTTTTCTTAAAAACAAAAAGAAAGAAGTAACCTAACCATGGCAGCCCTAGTCCATGAACCTGCTAACCCGGGCCCTTCTTGATACCGCACCCCGTTCTGACCCCGCCTCGTCTTTGGACCACTCTTCGGACACTCCTCATGCCTCTGTACCTCTTGCCGGTGCTGTTTCCTCACCCGCTTCAGGTACTGAGGCCTCGACGACTCCTTCGATTCATCTGACCTTCGCTCTCCTCTGACTATGCTTCCGGCCTCTCCCTCTAAAGGTGCGGCAATTTTCGAATCGCCGGCCCCTTCCACGTCGGACCAACTCTGGTCCCACGCCTAAACGACAACGACAATTACCTGCTGATGATACTTCTCCACCTTCCGTCTTCTCAGAAAAGATCAACACGTCCTTCACTACCTTTCCACGCTCAGTTTCAGACTGCACAATGGACTAAATTCTTCACTTTACGACTGCTTCCTTACTTTCCTATCTTTCTGACCACAGTATTGGAAGGCACTCCTACGCCATGTTGGTAAAAGATATTTCTTTTCATGCTCTTAAGAGCGGGAAGCGCATCGTCACCGTACAGAATGCTACCAGGCTTCATGAGCTTTCTCGTCTTTCCCATATCGATACTGTTCCTGTAACTATTGAAAAGCATCATTCCCTCAATTCGTGTAGTGGTACCATCATTCTGCCCAATACCATAGTTCAACAAAATTTCCAGACATGTGGCCTGACATTCTTGAACAGCTGGGAACTCCAAGATCTCCCAATCCTCAAGGTAGACACTTACGTTCTCCTGCCGCGGGTGGAGACGATACCCTAGAAATGTGGCTCGTTTAACTTTTGACAGCCGTGAACTCCCATCCTCAGTTTATGTAGCAGGACATCGGTTACAAGTTCGAAAGGTGATCCCTACACCGCAACAGTGTAGAAATTGCTGGCGATTTGGCCATCCAGCGAAATATTGCAGATCTATCGCCGAATGCCCAGTCTGTGGTGCCGATGACCATTCTAATACGTCTTGCAGTCGACCTCCCTCTTGCCTTAATTGTCATGAGGCTCACCCTTCGTACTCTCGCCGTTGTCAAGTCTACTTAAACGAGTGGGAAATCCGTTACCTCAAAGAGGCAGAAGGTCTCCCTTATGCTTGGAGTTTCATCTCCGCCTCCTAGGGAGACTACCTCGTGTTTCTTATTCCCGTGTTTCAAAACGTCCCCCCACTTCTGGTACCCCATCTTCTGCACCACCTCTGTGGTTACCTTTTCCCATAGCCACTCCTGTAGCTAATTCTTTTGCTGTCCTCAGCTCAGACGTCCCTACTTCAAGTCTCAGTCTGATTCTTGCTTCTTCGTGTTCTCTCTCACAAGCCTAAAGTAGCGACGAGATCCCCGTATGCACCTCCTCCCAATCGTCCCTTACTTCTCAAAGTCAAAAAAAGGTCCGTTAACACCTCCTCCCCATCTTCCACCTCCTCATTTTCCTTCCCTGTCTCTACCTGGTTCTCCCCCTCTCACTGGCTTTTGTTACAAGTGTAGAGGTTCACCCTCCTCCTCGTACGGGTACCTTCCCTCCCCTGTTCCCCTTCCAAGTTTCTTCCTCTTCGGCCACCTCCCAGGTTTCTGCCTCTTCTGCCCCCTTCCACGTTCTCCAGTTCCCTCCACCCTTCCGTCCCCCCCTACCTTGGTACAGTCCATTACAGTTCAATCTTTACTCATCCTCCCCTACCATTTCCAATATTGTCTCCCATACGACGTCTCTGAATTCTGAAACACTTGAAGCAATCTCTGAATATATTGCAGAGTCCAAACCATCAATGGACACTGATCCACCCTCTGCTCCTCTCTCCTCTTACTCCAATCTGCACAACTCCTTTCTTCACAGCGCACGTTCCTTCGCTGCTTGAACGTTTTTCCCCCTGCCTCCGCATGTGGACTTTTTCTAACCCCTCTAGTCCCTAGGAACCCTTACCTGCGGGATTTCAGGTATCTTTATCATTGCCAATCATGGCATATTTACAGTGGAATATACGCGGCCCTCGGGTAATCGGGGTGAGCTTCAGATGTTACTCCCCCAGTTTTCCCTGTTGGGTGTTTGCTTACAGGAACCCAAAATTAACACTCTGCTGTTATCTCTCCCATCTCAGGCTATAATTTATTGTATTCTTCAGATCCTTTTTGATGGGACCTTTAATGAAAGTGCCCTCTTCGCACTGATATTCCGTACCATCAGCTATTTGTTCGTACTTCGCTGCATTACACAGCAGCCCGTATCCACTTGCATAGGTGGTATACGCTCTGTTCTTTATACTTCTCTCCTTCTCAGGCATCATCTATTCCGGATATTGCCTTTCTTGTTTCGTCATTACCACCAACCCGATTCTGTTACTTGGTGATTTTTAATTGCCCACCAATTTCCTCTGGGGGGGGTTCACTGTGATTTTCCCGTGGCATTCAGTTAGAGGCTTTTCTTGACCCCCCACCCCCCATGTTTTAAATTTCAGGTACTCACACCCATTTTGATCCTCGGACTCACACTCTCTCTTGCATCGATCTCTCAGTCTGCTCTTCCTCCGCCGCATTAGACTTCATTGGTCTGTTCTTCCCGGGCTTACATGACAGTGATCATTTCCCAATCATTCTTACTTCCCCTTCATATTCACCACCTCTTCGCATCCCACGCTGGCAATTTGATCAGGCAAATTGGGGAAACCCTTTTCTCACACCTAACTGTTTTTAGAGAGGTTCTTCGTCCTCCATCGATGAGCTTTTACACCTCTTCTCGTCCTCCCTTTAACCGCAGGCTTCTCATTCTATACCCCAAACTTTTGGGCAAGCATTCTCAGAAATGCGTTTTCCTTGGTGGTTTTCTGCTTATGCTCGTGCAGTACATTTGAAACGCGCTGCATGGGGCAGGTACCGATACAATAGAAACCCCCAGAGAGACTTCTTTAATTTAAAGCAGAAGCGTGCGCTCGCTCGCCGTGTCATCCGAGCCCAAACGCACTTGCTGGCGAGATTGTCTCCACCATCACCTCTGCTTCCTCTGAGTGCAGTCTGGAAAAAAAATACGAAAACTGAGTGGTAAATATTCTCCTGACCCGGCTCCTGTTTGGGGGGTTTTCTGGTTTTCGATATAGCAAACCCACTTGTTTTTGCCAATGAAATTGGCAATCATCTGGTCCGTATTTTTTCAGGGGCTCCATCTATGACCCTCGTTTCTTTCCTCAAAGTCTGCCAGAAAGTTAGCACCCTTGGGACTTTCTTCTCTCAGAGAAGAACAGGTTTTAATGTGCCTTTTACACTCCAAGAACTGGAGGCAACACTCTCAGCTTGCCGATCATCGGCAGCTGGGCCCCCAAAGACATTCATATTCGTATGCTACATTTACATCAGTCAGCCTTGCAGTCCTATTACGCCTTTTTTCAATCTTATTTGGTCACAAGGAGTTCTTCCAGAAAAATGTGGAAATCTGCCATTGTTCTCCCTTTCCGCAAACCAGGCACTATGTCCCATTGCCCTTACCAGTGCAGTTTGCAAAGTGATGGAACCCCTGGTAATAGACGTTTAGTGTGGTATTTAGAGAAAAGAGAACGTCTTCCACTCGTAAAAATATGGCTTTCGTAAGGGACGTTCTACCATAGACTCCTTACTACGCTTGGATACGTATGTTCGTAATGCCTTTGCGAAATAACCACTCATTTTATTGCCATATTTTTTGACCTTTAGAAAGCCATATAACACAACTTGGAGGTATAAATTTGGCCCAAGCCCACCCCTTAGGCCTCGAGGCAATCTACCATCCTTCCTTAAGAAATTTTAACTGACAGGCATTTTCCGTGTTCGGGTTAATAATGTGCTCTCCCGGATTTTTATCCAAGTGAAGGTGTCCCCAGGGATGGTTCTGAGCACAACACTTTTTCCCTTACTATAAATGATTTGGCCTTCTAGTCTTCCCCCAAAATATTTGGTCATCACTGTGTTGATGCTTTGCTATTGCCTGTGCAGGTGTGACTGTCACCTCATTACAGTTTCTCTCCAGCACGCGGTCGACATGTTTCCAATTAGGCCACCACACGTGGGTTTAAATTTTCCAGCACCAAAAACCCACCAAATTACTTTCACTAGACGCTCTGTCATCTCCGATCATCCTTTGTACTTCTATGGCTCCGTACCCCTTTAACGTGATAGTCAGGTTTCTGGGCCTCCTCTTTGACCGTAGGTTATCCTGGAAACCTCACATTACCTCTCTGAAGGCAACTTGTCACAGCTGGCTGAACCTTCTTAAAACCCTTGCTTCTTTCATGGGGAGTGATCGTCGAACTCTCCTTCGCCTACTTTTCCACCCTCATTTTATCGAAACTTGATTATGTTGAACCGATCTATTCAGCGGCCTCTCTTGCTACTCTCTCTAGCCTTAACCCCATTCATCACCAAGGATTACGTTTATGCCTTGGTGCTTTTCGCTCTTTTCCCGTTGAGAGCTTCTATGCAGAAGCGAACGTTTCCATCCTCATCCGATCGCCGTGATGCCCATTGCCCTTCGCTACTATGTACGCTTCATGATCTCCGCAATCCTTCCATTTATAGAATGGTCACTGATATTAGTAGACATTATTTGTTCACCGCCCCTGTTTACTCCGTCCCTTCTCTCTTCGCCTACATTCGCTCGTCTTCTCTTCAATTACCACCTTTCTATGTTCATGTAGCATCTCACTTTTCCCTACCCCCCTGGGAAGTTCCAGCTGTTTGAGTCTGTTCTTTCTCACTCCCTTGCTCGAAATTATTATAATCAAAAAGAAGCGCTAAGCCACAAGGACTATACAGCGCTGCAGGGCAGGAAGGAAGCGAGGGCATCAGGTGGCAAAAGGGAGATGGATGAGTAATAGGTTATGGATAACAGCGGGGCAGGTGGATGGTGAAAGGGTAAAGGGCAGCAAGAGACTGAACTAGAAAGGCTGAGGGGGGGTGCGAAAAGTATCATCAGAGTTTGTGGAGTAAATCAGTCGTCAAGAAGTCAATGAGAGAGTCAGGATTAAAGGAGGGTCCATCAGCAAGAAGGGAAAGTAAAGAGAGAGTAGTAGAACGAAGACGACGACGGAAAGGGAAATTCTGCGTTTCTCGTTGATTAGAGGGGGCAGTCTAACAGAAAGTGGCTAAAACGATACTGGAACTTGACACTGCTCACAGAGAGGAACATGGTGCTCTCCATGAGATACCCACGAGTAAGATGAGTGTGACCAATGCGAAGGCGGGAGAGAGTGGTCTCCCAACCTCGGACTGATGACAAGAAGACGGCAGTAACCTATGCTCGGTTTAATAGAATGAAGTTTGTTACCGAGCAGAGTTGACCAACGTTGTTGCCAACGGGTGCGAAGGTGGGTAGCTATTGCAGCAAAATAGTCCAGAAATGGAACACCTCGATAGGAAATTGGTAGGTCTTTGTACTGCTGACCGCCGCAGCAGTGTCTGCCTTTTTCATTGCCCTGTACGTCGACATGACCAGGGACCCAACAAAAAACAATATCTTTGTTTGGTAGAGATACGGCGTAGCCAAAGTTGGATACGGAGAATGGGGATGAGATGTATCAAATTTTGTTTTAGCCTGTAAGAGCACTAAGGGAGTCTGAGACTACTACAAATGATGACCCCAGGCATAGATGCGATACGAATAAGTGCCTGCAAGAATGGCATACAGTTCAGCAGTAAAAATCCTAGCTGAAGATTAGTAAATGTCCCCGCATGACGCTGTCCGGAAACACTGCCTGCGAATCCGACGCCGTCTGAAGACTTTAGAGCCATCTGTGTACCACAGCGGTTGGCATGGAATGGGAGTGGAAGTGATCAAGAAAAAGAGAGCGGGAAGCCACCGTAGGCAGTTGAGCTTTCGAGCAAGGGAGTGGGAGAAAGAACAGACCCGAACAGCTGGAACTTCCCAGGGGGTTAGGGAAAAGTGAGATGCTACATGAACATATAAAGGTGGTAACTGAAGGGAAGACGAGGAAAGGGAAAGTAGGCGAAGAGAAAAGGGACGGAGCAAAACGGGCGGCGAACGAAATAAAGAATGTTACTAATATCGGTTTACCATTCTATAAATGGAAGGATTGTGTAGATCGTGAGAGCGTACATAGTAGCGAAGGCAATGGGCTCACGGCGATCAGACAAGGATGGAACTTTTGCTTCTGTATAGAGGCTCTCAACGGGGAAAGAGCGAAAAGCACAAAGGCAAAAACGTAATCCTTGGTGATGGATAGAGTTAAGGTTTAGAGAGAGTAGCAGGAGAGGCCGCGGAATAAATCTGGTCACCATAATCGAGTTTTGTTTAAAACGAGGGCTGAATGTAGGCGAAGCAGAGTTCGCGATCAGCTCCCATGAAAGATGAGCAAGGGTTTTAAGAAGGTTTAGCCGGCTGTGACAAGTTGCCTTCAGAGAGGTTATGTGAGGTTTCCAGGATAACCAAACGGTCAAAGAGAAGGCCTAGAAACCTGACTGTATCACGTTCGGGGATACGGGAGCCATAGAGATACAAAGGATGATCGGAGATAACAGAGCGTCTAGTGAAAGTAATTTGGTGAGTTTTGGTACTTGAAAATTTAAACCCATGTGTGGTGGCCCAAGTGGAAACACGGTTGGACCGCATGCTGGAGAGAAACTGCAATAAGGTGACAGTCAGCGCCTGCACAAGCAATAGCGAAGTCATTAACATAGTGATGACCAAATATTGGATGGAAGAACCTCTTCAAGGGGGGCTCCTTGGCGTGGTGAAGAGGCTCTTGGTCTGAGGAATTAGCCCTGTCGGTTTTCCCTTCCCCAGACCGAACCTAATTACCCCCCATTTTTTCCTCCCCTATCCCATCCTCCCCTTTTTTCCCTTCCTCCCCCTCCTCCTCACCCCTCCCTTTTGCCCTTCCTCTTTTTGGCCTTTGGGATTTCTCCCACAGGCGTGCTAGTTCCTAGGTAGGGGGAAAAGGGCACCGGGGGGCCATCCCATTCCGTTGAGGTTCTTGGCGGTGGCGTAGTTTGCCGTGGAATCTGGATTGCCTGGGATGTCCCCATCCCTCTCCGGTATCCGGAGTACTTTTGGGTGTCTTTCGGGCAAAGGGTGTATCTCTTGAAGCCACCTTTCGGATCCGGGGGTGGTGGCCGAAGGAGGTATGCTTTGTGGCGGATATCCGCCGCCCTCTCTTTTGTCCACCG
Source organism: Cherax quadricarinatus (assembly GCF_026875155.1). Classification (NCBI taxonomy): domain Eukaryota; kingdom Metazoa; phylum Arthropoda; class Malacostraca; order Decapoda; family Parastacidae; genus Cherax; species Cherax quadricarinatus. The sequence goes on along the minus strand of NW_026509777.1, from coordinate 1,020 downwards.
AGGTAGCTCGGCAGATGTGAGGTTGCTATCCCGGATTGCTGGTTTATGGCAGAAGGGTAGGGGTATGGCACGGGTTCATGCTGGCATCTGCGTATAGCGGTTGTTGAGGGTCCCTCTGGGCGCCCGGGGGGAATTCCGGCCTTCATCCTTGGGAACTATTCCTCCCGCTCCCCCTTTTTTTATTCTTTTTTTTATTTTATTTTTTTTTTTCTTTTTTTTCTTAAAAAAAAAAAGCAAAAAGGGGTAACTAACCATGGGAGCCTAGTCCTGAACCCACTACCCCCGGGGGGCCCCTTTTTGATACCGCACCCCATTCTGACCCTTTTCCCTTTGTTTAAACCATTCTTTGGACCTCTGTGCCCCTGTCCCTTTTGTGGTGCTGTTTCTCACCGCTTCGGGACCGGGGTTGATGACTCCTTCGATTTTTCTGAACTCCGCTTCCTTTTACATGCTTTCCGGGTTCTCCTCTACGGTACGGCAATTTTCGAATCGCCCACCCATTTTACGCCGGACCAACTCGGTCCACTCCAAACGCCAAAATCAATCCCTGATGATGTCCTGTTACCTTCCCATTCTACTCGGGGAAAAAACCGACACTCAAGACTCCCCTCCACCTCTTTCACCACACAATGGACTAAATTCTTTCTTTAAACCGATTTTTGCCTACCTTTCGACCATGTATTGGAAAGCGCTCCTTTGGGCTGTTGGCAGAGATATTTATTTCATGCTCTCAAAAGCGGGACTTGCATCGTCACTGTCCAGAATGCTACCCCCAAATCATGATCTTTTTCTCCTTTCGAATTTCGATACTACATATCACTATTGAAAAAACCTTTCTCTCAATTCTTTTTAGTGGTCTGTCCCTTCTGCCCCCCACCATAGTCCAACAGAATTTCCGTCATGTGCAAGACATTTTTGAACAGCTGGGAAATCCAGGGGTCTCCCAATCCCCAAAATAGGGGCACTTATGTCCTTCCTGCCCGGGGGGGGGGAGGTTTCCCGCAAAGTGGCTCGTTTTTT
>NW_026509776.1:0-14382 GCF_026875155.1 Cherax quadricarinatus | reverse complement strand
TGGGGCCTCTGCGTGAAGATGATCTTACTGGCATCAGTGGTTAGTTCTTCATTTCCTCCCCCCAACTCTTCCTATCCTCCCACTAACCCCCAAACCCCCAAGGCTTCCCCAATGCCAACAATTGATTCCACAACTGGCATACACTTCTCAGGGTTAGCCTCAAATCCTTCAAAATCCCTTTTTTCTACACATTCTGGCCACAGTTTCTTCCAAGCAGAGTTCAAGGTCCTCTTAGTCACTTCCTCCCAAGCCTTACCTATAATGTTTACACAATTGAGGATGCTAAAGTGATCTCTCCTAAGCTCTCTTAGAGTCAATTGAGTTTCTGTGGTCACTACAAAGCACCTTTCAAACATAGCTTTTGTGTAGAGTTTTTTGAAGTTTGCAATGACCTGCTGGTCCATGGGCTGCAGGAGAGGAGTGGTATTAGGAGGCAAAAACTTGACCTTAATGAAGCTCATGTCCCCAGAAAGTCGCTCTGCCATGTCTGAATTATGATCAGGAGCATTGTCTAATACCAGGAGGCACTTAAGGTCCAATTTATTTTCCAGGAGGTAATTTTTCACAGTGGGGGCAAATGCATGGTGTAACCAGTCATAGAAAAGGTCTCTAGTGACCTATGCATTACTGTTTGCCCTCCACATCACACACAAATTAGCCTTGAGGACATTGTTGTGCCTGAACACTCTGGGAGTTTCAGAGTGATACACCAATAAAGGCTTCACTTTGCAATCACCACTAGCATTAGCACACATCAAGAGAGTAAGCCTGTCTTTAGGAAAGTCATAAAGGAACAGGAGGTACAGACCTCTATGGACAGATATGTTGTGTGACAGAGGTCCAGTGACTCTCAAGCTGGTCCTAGTGGCATTAAAAGAAGAAGGGAAGTAACCCCGGAAAAGGACGTGCTACCTGAAGTTTTAATGGAAGGGGATTCCTCTTCTAAACATTAACAACTTCCACACTCCAACATCTTGCTCCTGGGGGATTTCAACTTAAGGCACCTAAAATGGAGGAATATAGCAAATAATATTGTTGCAGTAATAACACCAGGAGGCAGCTCTGATGAAAACTCACACTCATGCGAGTTTTTAAATCTCTGCACAAAATTCAATTTAAACCAGCAAATAATAGAGCCTACTAGACTGGAGAATACACTAGACCTCATCTTCACTAACAATGATGATCTGATAAGAAATGTCACCATATCAAAAACAATATACTCAGATTACAACATAATTGAGGTTCAGTCATGTATGCGCGGAGCCCCAGACCGACATGATGAGATTAGTCACGAGGGAGCATTCACCAAATTCAACTTCAATAACAAAAACATAAAGTGGGACCAAGTAAACCAAGTCCTAACCCATATAGCTGGGAAGATATACTAAGCAAAAACAGACCCCACCTTATGCCTAGAACAGATTAACTCGGTGGCACTCGATGTATGCACAAGGCTTATTCCTCTAAGAAAAAGGAGGAGTAGATGTTAAATAGAAAGAGACAGGCACTCCCTTTACAGGCGATGGAAAAGAATAACAGAGCGGCTAAAGAGGTTTCAATATACTGAAATGCGTAGGGAGACACTGGTCAGAGAAATAGCAAGCATCGAACTTAAGCTAAAAAGAATCCCTTTAGGAGCAGGAATCGCGGGAAGAACAAAAAAGCCATAAATGAAATCGAAAGAAAACCCAAAAGTATTTCTTCTCCTATCCAAATCAAAATCGAGAACAACATCCGGGTATTGGGCCCCTACTTAAAAAAGATGGGTCCTACACAGAGGGCAGCAGAAAGAAATGAAGTGAGCTACTCAAGTCCCAATATGACTCAGTTTTTAGCAAGCCGCTAACCAGACTGAGAGTCGAAGATCAAAATGAATTTTTATGAGAGACCCCACAAAATTTGATTAACACAAGCCTATCCGATTTTATCCTACGCCAAATGACTTCGAACAGGCGAAAAAATGACAGGGCCCATGCACTCTGCCCCAGGCCAGACTCATGGAACTCTGTGTTCATCAAGAACTGCAAGAAGCCCCTATCACGAGCCTTTTCCATCCTATGGAGAGGGGGCATGGGACACGGGGGTCGTCCCACAGTTACTAAAAACAACAGACATAGCCCACTCCACAAAGGGGCAGTAAAGCAACAGAAAAGAACTACAGACCAATAGCACTAACATCCCATATCATAAAAATCTTTTTAAAGGGTCCTAAGAAGCAAGATCACCAACCCATCTAGAAACCCATCAGTTACAACAAACCCCGGGCAACATGGGTTTAGAACAGGGCGCTCCTGTCTGTCTCAACTATTTGGATCACTACGACAAGGTCCTTAAATGCACTAGAAGACAAAAAGAATGCAGATGTAATATATACAGACTTTGCAAAAGCCTTCGGACAAGTGTGCCCAGGGCGTAATAGCGCACAAAATGCGTGTAAAGGAATAACGGGAAAAGTCGGTCAGGGAAATCTTTAATTTCCTCACAAACAGACACAGAGAGTAGTCTCAACAGAGTAAAGTCGAGGCGCTAGGGTAAAAAGCTCGTTCCACAAGGCACAGTACCGCTCCCATCTTTTTCCTATCCCTTTTTCCACATAGACAAGATGTCAGCCACAGCACCGGGTTTCCCTTTTGCAGATGACACCCAAATCGCATGACGTGTCTTCCTTGAGACACTGCAAAGCCCCAGGGGGACATAAACCCAAAATCTTTCAGTGGGCTGCAAAAATAATATAAAGTTCAACGGGAAAATTTTTTTTACTCAGTATGGAAACATGGGAAATTTAAAAATTTTCTGGGGTTAAAAAAAAATTCTGGCCACAAAAAATAGAGCGAAAACACCACGTCAAAGACCGGGGAGGATCTGTGGGAGGATCTCACTTAAAGGGGCCAAAAAACTTGATAAACCCATCTGCTAAAAATGACGGATGGATTATGAAAACCCTTCAAACTAGGGGGCCAACCCTGATGACACTCTTCAGGTCATTTTTTTTTCTGGCGGAATATTGGCACACAAACCCCTTTCAAGGAGGTGAAATGCCGACCTAAAAAATGTAAAAGGAATTTCACGGGGATAACGGAAAAAAACATCTAAATTATTGGGACGTTTGGGGCCCCTAAACCGTTTTCCCCTGGAACGCGGGGGGGAGAGTACAGTTTATATCAGGGAAAATCCGAGGGACTTGTCCCGAACTTGACATAAAAAATCACCACTCGAAAGCAAAAGATTTGGGCAGCATGCACCATCCCCCAATGAAAGCGGGGGGTGTCAAGCACTTTAAGAGAATAAAATAAGTGTCGGGGGCCCCAGATGTTAAAATGCCCCCCAGCCACAAAAGGGGGGGATTCCCAAACAACCCCTGGCAGTCTCAAGCGGGGCAGGGGAAAGCCCCTAAATCATTCCTGATCACCGGCTGTGGCTCGTACTTGGTTTGTGTCACCCGCGCAACAGCCTGGTTGATCGGGCTCTGATCCCCAGGAGGCCTGGCCCACAGCCCGGGGCCCGGGGGCATTGACCCCCGGGAACTCTCTCCAGGAAAATCCAGGTAAACTCTCCCCCCTCCCATCCCGAATCATCCCCAGATCTTAAAAAAAGGTTAAGTGTCATTTTGTGTTGTATTAAAATTTAATATTTCATTGGAAAATTTTTTTTTTTTTTAAATTTTTTGGGGTGTAGAAGGATTATTTGTTTCCTTATTCTTCGGGGGGAAAATAATTACCTTACGATAATTTCAGCATACGATGGCTTTCGGGAAACTGAAAAATATGTATGGTGGGGGTCCACTGTATTCTCTTAAAAATCATGACTTTTTTACAGGAATTTCGAGGCTCAGGGGTTTTCGGAGAGCTCAGTATTGCTCTCCATTTTTTTCCCTTTTTTGTGTCTGTTTACAAGAACATAATTATGCTCCGTGTTATCCATCCCATTGGGGCGTTTTTATTGCGTCATTGGAACCTTTTCCCCAAAATGAAATTTTTAATGAAAGTGCACTTGTTGATGCCGGTATAACACCATCAGATTTTTTTTTCATGTTTGCTGCATTACCTGTACCCCAAACTACTTGAACAAGTGGCATCAGTTTTCTCTTTGTATCTTTCCCTCTCAAGCTTTATCTTTTTCAAATTTTTTCCCTTACGCCCCCTTTTCTAAAAGTGATTTTTTAATGCTTATCTTTTTCTGGGGGAGGGGGGTTACTGGGACTCTCATGGGTTTTAGTTAGAAGTTCTGTTCCCTTTCCCCCCCATGTATTAAATAAATATTTCCCCTTTTTTGACCCTCCCCCAAAACCTCTCTCAATCCCTTTTTCCCCCCCCCTCATCAACTGCTTTAAAATTTACCCTGGTCTGTGCCCCCAGATTTAAATGAAGCAATCATTTTCCTATCCTCCTTACTTCCCCATTCGTTTTTCTTGATTGCCTTCCTTGAACCCAACGTTGCCCCCAAATTTGTGACCTTCTTGCGTCAAAACTTTTTTTTAGGGTTTTAACCTTCTTTGTCCTCCACAAATGAACTATTTAGCTATTTTTGTCTTGTTTTTAAACTGCAGCTCATATTCAGTCCCCCTCCCTCTTTGCCTCTCAGAATGCATCCCTTTGATGGTCCCCTATTTGGGGGCTAAATTTCAAAAAATAGGACAGCGAGGACTCCTTATTTTTAATTTGGGTGAAGAGTTGCCTCTTTCGTCATCCATAACAAAAACACGTTTTGTTGGATTTTTTTTCCCCCATTACTTCAGCTTCCCTATGAATGCAATTTTGGAAAAAAAAAACAGGGAAACTGGGGGCATGTACACCCCAACCGGGGTCCTTTTCTTTGAGTCCCAATTCAGATTGCAAGCTTTTTGAAGTTGCCACGAGATTGGAAATCACTTGTCCAACTAGGCATCCACTGTGCCCCTCATTTCCTATCTCTCGGGCGCCCATTTTATCCTCATTTCTTTCCTCCAAGAGCACCAAATTCTCCCCTTTTAGAATTTTTTTCTAGCAGAGACAGGTCTTTCTTCCCTTTTAGCTTCTGGGAACGGATTCAATTTTTCAACTTTCCAACTTTTGGGCAATGGGCCTGAGGCATTAATGTCTCAGCAGTTACATCCTCACCCTTGCAGTCCTTTACATTTTTTAAATTTTTTATTTGGTCACAAGGTTTTCTTCCACAGCTGTAAAAATTGCCTTTGTTTGCCTTTTTGTAAATGGGTATTGGGCCCTGATGCCCACTCTAAGACCCCATTGCTCTTACCGTGCAATGTGCATATTGGGGAAACGTCTGAAAAATAGACATTTGGGTATGGTATTTATAGACAATAGTCTCTCCCCCTAGTAATTTGGCTTTCATATAGCTGCTCACTTTTGCCCCTTACCTGCCTAGATACCTATTTTTCATAAGGGCTTTGCTAGTAGCAGTCGGTTATCCATCTTTTTTGATCTTTAAAAGGTTTACACACGGAACTTTTCTTTTGTTGGGAAAACCATGGTGGGTAAAAAGTAAGAGGTTAAACAATAAATGGAGAAAAAAAAATTGGGAAATTTCATTTATGAGCAATAGTGCAATAACAGTAGCAGGGGTTGGTGTGGCCCCCCCGGGAATTTAAATTTTTGTTTGTAAAGTTAGTGGGATCCTGATCCCGGGATTAGTGTGACCGACCTGTTTATTTTAAAAAAAAAATAAAAAACTTTTTTATCATTGCATATTTCCAGGGGCTGGACTAATTCCCATATTTGAATGTGATACAAGTAAAAATAGTGCGGATTAAAAATTAAGTGATGCTTCACAGGATTTCATTAAAATAATAATATCTTTTTTACTACAAGTATGTGTCATGGTTTACAGGCCTGCTGACACAATGACACATTATATATAAAGAGCCCTTGTTATGCAAAGTTTTTTCTGGCAATTTTTGGTAGTTTTGCCCCAGGATGCGACCCAAACCCCCAATTGACAAAATCTTCGGGTACCTTTTTAAAATGAGTGAACTAGGGCAAGGTGTAAAGAAACATCCCCCAGTGTTTTACTCTCACGGGGAATCGAACCCGACCCCTCGATGGTGAAGCGAGAGCTTTAGCGACATTTTCCTTAGTGGGATAAAACCATGTTTTTTTTTTTGGTCTAAAAGTTATTTTTGTAATAAAAATGCTTAAAAATTTTTGGAAGATACTTAGAGATACTTAAAATAAATTTTTTATGAACAAAATATTAAACAAATGTTTAAAGGGTTTAAATATTTGTAACCCATTTAATGCCTTTTTTTTTTTTTTTTTGCGATCTTTTTTTTCACAGAGGCAGCACTCCCTTGTATCATTACTGCAGTTCCTAGCACTAGAGTTGGCATTATTTTTTCAGTACAGTCAAAATGTGTAGTGATCCTTGACTTTGTCATGAAATTTTGGGGGTCATCATGGCCCAAAGTTTTACCTTTACAGGCCATATAAGCCCATTTTGCCCAGTGTGCTAACATTTGTGCAGGTCATTATTGAAGCCCTGGAAAAAGGGAAAGCCTTTTTCCAGTATATATACAAAACCCTGTATTTTTTACTTCCCTATTCCCCCACTGGCAAACTCATAGGAAAGTTTGTGTTTTTTGATTTTAAAATTTGCGGAAAAGCAGTCACCTAAAAATTCACTCCTTTAGATACATGATGAATCCAATCAAGTTCAATGTTGCTGGAAGTAAAAAGTAATAAATATAGGAAACACCACATAAAAGCAAATTTAATAACATTTAAGAGAGCAATGTGTTCCACTACTTCAGGTGAAGCGAGGGGATTATTAACATCAAGGAACAGTCTTGGAAAAACCGAAAAGTTTGTTACTCAAGGCTCAGAGGACCTCCCCGCAAAAATGCAGTAATCCCGAAAGAAATTGTCTCCTTATGCAAGGTGTGTTGTGTTCTCGCAGGATAAAAACCATAGGATGTTCTGTGGAAAATGTTCAGTCGCTCCGATGTACCACTACACCAAAAATTCAACTTTTATTGGATGATAAAGGGGTTTTTCAGCAGGAAGTCCCTGCGTGCAGAACCCAAATTTGAGAAACCCCCCATTACCACAGGAGGCTCCGATTGTGCCATACCCAATTTAAGAAACACAACCCCCGTTCACGAAATCAAAGGGGAAGAACACAAAATACTTAAGCAAAAAGTGTTGTTGTCCCAAAATTTCCAAATTTGAACATAATTCAGCTCAGCAAAAAGTGCCAACTGTTTTTTAAAACATAAAGTAAAAGCACAAACTCACTCACCGGGAAAAGCATGGCTGGCCAAAATTTTGTTAAAATACCAAACTTTTTCAGAGGAAGTACGGGCTGGAAAAAATTCAAAGCTGCAAGCCCGTTCAGAGGAATGATTCTGTGCCTAAATTTAAGTTAAGAACAAAAACCCAATCAGGGAAGGCCCTGTGCCAAAACCCAAATTAAGGGGAAAAATTTGGCTCAGCAAAAAGCCCGCTGCATAAAAACCCAAAGGGGTAAGAACAAACCAGAGGGTATCAGAGGGGATTACCTTGTGATATTGTGGAAAGGGTTTTTAAATGTGGTTTTAAGCTCCCCTGTCCCCTGAGATACCACACCGGAGAAAAGTATGTTTGTGATTTTTGTGGTAAAGCTTTTGAAAGAAAGGACAAAATGAGAAGCCCCCAAAAACCCACACTAAGTGATTTGTATTAAACTGCTTGTCCCTTTTCAGTATTGGGCATTCAACTTTGATTGTTGAGCACTTCTTGCACTAAATTTAATAAAACATTTCTGCAATTGCCTTTGGGGGGTAGGCTATTTGAAATATTTTTTTTATTTCATTTTTAATTTGGAAATTTTTAAAAAACCTTTGTTTTTTAAAAGGGTCCCTCATTTTAAAATTTTCTTTTTCATTCGGGAAAAATTTGTTTTTGAATAAAAGTTGAAGGAATTTAAATTTAGGCCCAAAAGTTTTTCACAGCCAGTGTACAATTTTAATAAGTTGCTAGGCTCCAGTTTCCTATACCCTTTGCCTACTTTTTAATGTTCCAATTTTTATAGTTGGCCGCCATCACAAATCCGGATCGTTGGGATGTAGGTCCCGGGATTTTTAAAATTTCTGGATTTTAAGTAGAAAGGGGTTAGAATACATTTAAACCCCTTTTTGACTTTTTTCTTTTCGTATATATACGTTTTAAACGAGCCAATGTGTTTGATGTTTTACGTGGACTCTATTAAACTCATGGATAATGTAAAAATTGGGGAAAAGGAAACGTTTTTGCATCAAAATATTGGCTCGGCTAATGAAAAAGAATCGGTTTAAAAAAAATCGTCTGAATGTGTCCCCAGCACGGTGGCACGGACACTCCCTGTCAGCAGTGTGCATTGTTTAAACCAGTGAGGATGATCAAGATACATGTTACATTTTGTATTTTGGTTCTCCGCCCCAGCCGGCTGCCGGCATCCTACCCGCTCTTCTTCCTCAAAAAACACGCTACCAAAACTTTGTGTGGCCTAAGTGAAGTTCAACTACATGAAACCCCTGTAGACCACAAAAGACCCAAGAATCTTAGAATGTAACCCAAAATTTTCAAAAAATTTGAGTCAAAGGAAGACAGCCCTGCTAACCCAAAAACCCGCCTCCGCTGCCAGACAACCCCTTTAACCAAGTCCCAGAAAACAAGCCCTTCTCCATTGCTAAACAGATCTACTTCAGTGATATATGAAAGGATATGCAGAAGAAACAACATCGAATAAAAGAATAAACAAGGACCCTAGAAATCAATTTTTCTACCGCAGGGGGGCCCCGGGGTTTTTATCAACCCCCCCCACCGCCGCCCCCAGGGAAACAAAAACAACAACAAACATGGCTGACTCCCCCTCCAACCCACTCCCCCTTTAAAGGGTTCACCCCTGTTATCAGGTATGATTATTCCTGATAATATCAAGGATAAGTTTCTAGAAAACAAAATCAAAGATATCAAAGCAACACTCGAGCACGAGAATCCCAAAATAACCAACCCCGAGCAAACCAAAACCTTGAAGAGAAGTTACATGGGAAGTGTTGACACAGAAATCTTGAAAACACAATAGCCAGTCCACCAAAAAAAAACTACAAAAAATATGAAGGTTGAAAGCAATCAAGGACTGGAATCAGAACTACCACTCGACTAAATGAAACCTGATTTCCAAAACGACAAAAGGAAAAAAGATAATTGTCTGATGCAGTTATAATAAAAAGTCCACACATTCCAAGGGGACATAACACAAGCAAAGTGCAAAAAACTGCTGTCAGGATTAATAAAGGGCCACTACAATACGTGCAAAACAATGAAATCAAAGAAACACGTTGCTAGTGTTATGGGGTAAGGACCCCCATGTATTTTAAGTAACGTTTCTCTGGAAAACCTAATTATATTGAAATGATGGGACTTTGCTCTAAATTCAGAAGGACTGACAACCTTTGATGAGAGGCAGCTGGGGCAAACCTATTTTTCTTAATATAAAGGGTTTACTATTTGACACTAAAACACAATTTAAATTAAATAGTTTATAAAGTTGTATTTTCTTTTTGTAAAAAAAAATTAAAAGGTGTGGTTTGAATTGTGGTATTGGGGAAATTTTGCTTGGCAACATTTTTTTTTTGGTGGGGGGAGCTTAGGAGGCTTCTCTCTCTCTCCCTCTCTTGTCTCTCGCTCTGTGGGGACCTTCAACCCGGAGGATCTCTGGTCCTTCTTTATTTTTGGGGCCATCTGTGTGCTCCAGGGGTGAGTTTTTTAATTTAAGTTGTGGCCACCATTCCAGGGTGACAAAGTGTGTCAAAACCTGGTTAGCCCAGGTTTGTCAAGAAGAGAGAAGGACAAAGTTGTTGGAACACACCATGTGGAGAACAGGTTGGGGGTGTGTAGATTTTTTTTGAAAATGTGAAAACTGTGATTGTATATTTTGTACAATTATTTAGAATACAGTTATATTTTTAAGTAGTATTTTACATAACCCGGAAGAGGGCGGTGAAAGGGGTTTAAGACACTCAAGAGATCAGCCCTGATGTAAATATTACCCTAGCAGATAAGGCCATTAAGTAAAAAATACCCCCCACTAGAACATGTAGTGAGAACCTTACATCAAAAAAAAAAAAGACCCAAACCCAAAGTAACATGGGAGCTTGACCCCGGGGAGTTTTTGACGCTAAAATAACTCAAACTTCTTTGACCTATATGTGTGGTTGGGGAATAACAGTTGCATGTTTGGTAGAAAATTTTCCAAGGTGGGTCAGTGGGAAATGTTGTTTTTATATATTAGTTTTCGGTTGTTTTTCTCCTAAGGTGGGAGAAAGGTTGATAACAATTTTGTTGTGTTATGGTAAGTGCATGTGTAGTTTACATTCAATTGTGTTTTTTGTACCCGTGGGAAAAAATTTTTCCATGAACTGTAAAAGGGAAACAAATGTTTTTTAAAGATAAAAACTAGTCGAAGATGAGTCTTTAAAATTTTTGGCTTCAGGGGAAAAGGGGTAATAATTTACAGTAAAAATGCTGTTAACGTGAAAATGAGGGGTCACCTACTCCAGGTGATTGGGGAAAAGGAGGAATGAGACTAAAATTGCTGTACTAAGGCTTTAAATGAAATTAAAGAAAGCTAAGGGGGAAGAATGTCAGAGGTTAGGAGGTCAGAACAAGAGTGGCGTACTTTAACATAACTAAAGCTGCAAAATTTTTTCCCTAAGTTTACAGAGGTGACCCAGAAGATTTTTTCTTTTTTTTTAGAAGACTGCTTTTTGGGAAGGAGGCCCAAACAGAAGTGGGCTCCCTAGTTCGCACAAACTTGTGGGGAAAGGTTCAGGGTAGGACTTGGAGGGGAAAATTTTTTGATTATGTAAGATTAAAGGGAAGTATTTTGCCTACCAAAGTACCTGAGAAATTAGGCAAAAGTTCAGGAACAAAAAATTTTAGGATGGGGAGACCTTAAATGGTTTTGGGGAAAGGAAAACTGTTCCTTTTTAAGAAATGGGTTTGTTTCAAAGGGTTAAAAAAGACTATAAAAAAATTAGTTTAAACTGATGGTTCATGAGGAATTGTACAAAACAAACCCCTTTTACCTCAAAGAGTATTGGGGCAAAAAAACCCCGATAAACTTTTGAAGCACTGGTTAGGTACAGATTCTTGGCTCGAGGGAATTGGTAAGTAAAAACAGCGCTGCTTCTGAAAATTTCCCCACTCATTCTAAACCTTATTCCAAGTCCTATGGTCATAAAGGTAAGTGGGACAAGAATTTTCAGCGACAAATGAAGGCTGAGGTGCCCTCTAAAATAGAAGGAAAAGGTAAGTCAGCTGGAGTTCAAAGTTTACTTAGACAATCAGATAATGTTTCAGATCCTCGAGTAAACAGTATCAGTCCTACACCAAATGGTAAAAATACCTTTAAGAGTTTTATCTGTTCTTACTGTAACAAAACTGGACACACAAAAGTTTTGCTGGTCAAGGCGGCGAGATCAGGAAAGGGAGGAACCACCCCAGGAAGTATGATAACTGATGCACGCATGAACAAAGATCACTTACTACTCTCAGGTGACTTCAATATAAATCTCCTGCAAGACCAGGACCCACACGTTACTGAATTCACAAACACAATGAGTAACTGCATGTTGTACCAACATAAAGAACCTACAAGAGTTACAGAACTGGTTTCTCACTTGCCACATTGGGCCCAAACCAATCCCCCTTTTAATCAGGCTAATTTTAAAATAATACCACAGACCCTACCCTATTTCCTATAAAACTCTTGGTAAAATACCCCAAAAACTATAAATCACTTCAACTTCACAAAGAGGCAGCCATTAAAAATTCACAACAGATAACAAACATTGACGGGACTGATAAAAACAACAAATTTTCAATTTTTAATAAACAAAAAAACCCCCTTTTTAACAACACTCCCCAAAAAACCCCCCCAAGACCTAAAACAACATCCCCCGGTAACACCCCCTTCCAAATCCATAAAACAAAACCCATATGAAAAACGTACAGAAGGGCACTAAACCGAACCAAAAAAAACTTTCTGTCAAAACCTAACCAGCCCGATAAAAAGGGGAAAAAAAAATTTTATTTTGAGAACGATTATCCCAAATTACGAGGGGATATAAAAAGACCCGGAAACCCTATCGAAAATTTTGGGAACAAAAAGATTCACGACATAGCGAAAAAATTAGCAAAAACAATGAACCCAACCCCCCCAACAGAAACAGCAAACAGACTAAATATTTCTTTCCATATAGGCAAAACCTTTCCAATAAAATCCCAAGCTCAGATACCCCCCCAAATGACTACCTCCCCGGCAACTACCCGAAACACCCGTTCCCCAGCTCCGACTAACCCCTACAAAGTCTCCCTTTTTATCAACGCACTGAAAAACAAGGCAGGAGATTTAAATACCTTACCACCCTTTATATACAAAAAAGCATCACAAGTACTATCACCCAAACATTGCAACACTCTTTAACAAATCCATTGAATCCCCCTTCCCCAAGTTCTCAAAATAGAAAAAGGGCACCCCGACCTAAAGGAGGAGCCAGGTTGAATAATTGGCCCAAAATCCCAATTTTCCCCTCTCTCAAAAATCTTCGAAAAAATTTAATTCAAAAAGTATCTTCCTACTCATCTCCCCAAAAAATTCTAACCCCTGCCAATTTGGGATTCGGCCCAATAAAAAAATTTTTGTGCTATTATAACATGCAAAAACAATATAAATGCATAGAGAAAAAAAAAGTCCCCCTGGGGATCTTCATTTACTTATTAAAGCTTTTGATACAGTTGACCATGACTTGCTCCACGTAAAATTGTCACATATGGGATTAGAGGGCACTCCCTCAATACCCCAAGTCATCCTCAGCAAAGAAGCCAATATTTTTACGCAAATGGGGGGAAGTCTTCCGCACAACCAATTAAGTTGGTGTCCCACAGGGAAGTTCCCTTTGGGCCCCCTTCTCTTCTCCATTTCATAAATGACCCACCAAATCTTGCAATTACTCAAACCCACACTTTTTGCAGATGCACTACATACGTTTCTCTCACCCGGCCCAGTCACGCTAGAAAACTGTAAAACCGAATTACAGAAAATACTACCTGGATGAGGACTAAACAAACTTACACTAAACATTTTACAAAACCCACTTCATTCGTTTGGTAACAGAGTCGGGTGTACCCTTAAAATAACGAAAAACGGATCACCTATCACAAAGCTAAAGAGGGGAAAAATTCTTAGGATCCATTGATAATAGACTCATATTTCTTTTACAATACAAAAAATTTTTAAGAAAATTTCCAAAGACTGTAGGCATACATCGAAAATCGGTACATGTTCCACATCAGCCCTCCTGGCCCTTTTTCACTTTTTTTTTCCCCTATTACCCATGGAATTTGTGCATGGGGTCAACAACAATTTAAACATCTCAACCCTAATTACCCCAAAAAAAGGCGCAGATAGAATAAAAAATTCTCACTACAGGGGAGCACACAACCAGTATTCAAAACACTCAACCTATCACCTTTCAAAAACATCCATACTTATTATTTACCTATTAATACATTGAACCTTAACTCTGATATTAAACCCCCCCCTCAAAAAAATCTCCTTCCAACCTCAACAGAAAACCCTGACCATAACACAAGGGACAGATCACTTTTGATTTCCCGTGTCCCTCTCACGCTAGCAAAAACTAATGAAAAAAAGGCCCCAAAAATCGGAATTTATTTCCTGTAAAAAAAAAGAAAACTACCGTTTATTAATTCAAGTCTCTTCTCAAAGTTTCCTTTTCCACTCAAAACCCAAATAAAACGAATAACTGAACCTTAAAATTAATCACATAAATGTTAAACCTTGGGGCCCCAATTAACTTTTGTTATTTTTTTTAAAAACCACCTAAAGAATACTCCTTTACTGAATGAAAGCAATGCCCTGCAACCTATACCCGTCTTTGAATACTCATTTGTGCTTTTTAGTTTTCTGTTTACAATAATGTCTTATCACTGATTTCATTGCTTTTAACAAGATTTTAAGCCCCCTAAGCTTGTATAAGTGGCTTTGGCATGCTGCTCTTACCCGTATTTTTTTTTTTTACCCCTGTTTGTTTTAATGAATGGGTTTAAGAAACCCCCATGTTGATAAATTAGACACATTGCAACCTTTGGGGATCTTTTAATGAGGAAACGTTTTGCCACCAGTGGCTTCATCAGTCCTACGTAGGAGAAATTGAAGAAAGGAGGAGAAAGAGGTAAACATCCCCCAACCCTTGGTCGATGTGTTCGTCCTCAATTGAATAAAAGGCTATGGGGAGAAGCAGCTTAAAACCGTATGGGAGGAGAGGTTTAAGCGTATAGGTTGGGGTCAATTTTTTCAATGTTGAATGGTCGTGCCCAAAAATTAGGAAGCGAAGAATTC
>NW_026509775.1:0-14150 GCF_026875155.1 Cherax quadricarinatus | reverse complement strand
AAAATACCTTTCATCCTGGACGCTTGCAGGGGAAAGGGGCAATGTTCGGGGCTTTCCTGAGCCCCCACATAAAGGATCACTTGGCAACGAAATAGGGAACCCGGGTTTTACAACCATAAAAATTTTACAGAGTGAACGGCAAAAGGGGGGGGGGGGGGCCTGTCTTTGGGGAAAGTCACTTGTTTGCACAGAACGCTAAATCCCTAAAAGATGTAGTGGAATTTTTAGCGAAAAGGCGAGAACCAAAACCTAGTCATTTGAAATCTAAAAGCCCCCGATGCAACACCCCGCATTCCAGGAACAGCGTTAAAAATTGCCACTGTCTGGAAAACCTTCCAGCTCCTGCCCCAAAACTCTTGCCCCTGGGGGATTTAAAATTAAGGCCCCTAAAATGGAGGAATATACAAATACAGTGGAACCCCGCATAACGATGGCATAAATAGCGTTATTTCGCATACCGTTATTTTTAATTGCAAAAATTTTCCCCCACATCCCCGCTTAAAAACCCGTTACGATTTTGTCCGAGACGCTTTCCAATGTGGGCCTGAGCCACGCTCACATTTCCGCGGTGGCATTGTTTACCAGCCAGCCCCCCGGGTAACATCCAAGCATACAATCGGAAATATTTCGTATTTTTACAGTTTTTTGGGTGTTTTTTCTGGAAAATAAGTGCCCATGGGCCCCAAAGAAAGTTTCTAGTCCCAACCCTACAGCAAAAGGGGTGAAAAATACAATGAGATGAAAAAAAAATCATTGATAAGTATAAAAGGGGAAAGGATGCTCCGGCGGGCCAGGTTGTATAAAAAACCCCAAAAACCATCGCTACTTTTGGGGGGTCAGCTGCTGCTGTGCGCACGTAGCTGCTGCTCTGTGCCGTCAGCTGCTCTGCTGCTGTAGCAGTTTTTGGTGGGCTTTTTGAGTCCCAAGAAAAAAATTTAAACCCCCAGGGGATTTGTTCCCAGGATCCCCAAAAAAGTCAGTGTACGAAGACGTCTAAAATTATTTCCATTGGGGTCCTTAACTTGTCTCCCCGGGTGCAAACCCCACAAGTACTAACACCCAGGTAAAAGGGAAAATGCCAGGGAATAGTTAATTGGTGAATTTAAAGCCCCGAAAGGTTGGTTGAGAGATTTAAGAATCGTAGTGGGATACACATTGATAAGGCCTGTTCGGGAAAAAAATGCCAAACAGGACCTAAGTCCAGGGGGAAAAAGGCACCCCAGGAAAAGGTCTATCAGTCATTGCTGCATCTTCAATAAAGGTAAGTGCATTTATTCTTCATTTAGTGATAGTACATGCAAATATATATTTGCATTTTTACACTCTACTATTGTGCTGTACCTTCTCTTTGTGTTGGAAAATGTATATTTCAGGGGTTTTAAAAAATTTTTTTTTTTTCATACTTTTGGGTGGGTCTTGCACGGATTAATTTTATTTCCATTTTTTTCTTAGGGGGGAAAATTCATTCACATAACGATTTATTTCGCATAACAATTACCCCTCTTGCCACGGATTAAAATCGTTAACGGGGGTCCACTGTAATATTGTTGCGAAAATAACACCGGAGGCAGCTCTGATAAAAACTCACACTCACGCGAGCTTTTAAATCTCTGCACAAATTCAATTTAAACCAGCAAATAATAGAGCCTACTAGACTGGAGAATACACTAGACCTCATCTTCACTAACAATGATGATCTGATAAGAAATATCACCATATCAAAAACAATATACTCAGATCACAACATAATTGAGGTTCAGTCATGTATGCGCGGAGCCCCGACCGACATAATGAGATTAGTCACGAGGGAGCATTCACCAAATTCAACTTCAATAACAAAAACATAAAGTGGGACCAAGTAAACCAAGTCCTAACCAATATAAGCGGGGAAGATATACAAAGCAACACAGACCCCAACTTATGCCTAGAACGGGATTAACTCGTAGCACTCGATGTATGCCCAAGGCTTATTCTCTAAGAAAAGGAGGAGTAGATGTAAAACAGAAAGAGACAGGCGCTCCCTTTACAGGCGACGGAAAAGAATAACAGAGCGGCTAAAAGAGGTCAATATATCTGAAATGCGTAGGGAGACCACTGGTCAGAGAAATAGCAAGCATCGAACTTAAGCTAAAAGAATCCTTTAGGAGTCAGGAATCGCGGGAAGAACTAAAAGCCATAAATGAAATCGAAAGAAACCCAAAGTATTTCTTCTCCTATGCAAATCAAAATCGAGAACAACGTCCAGTATTGGGCCCCTACTTAAACAAGATGGGTCCTACACAGATGACAACAAGGAAATGAGTGAGCTACTCAAGTCCCAATATGACTCAGTTTTTAGCAAGCCGCTAACCAGACTGAGAGTCGAAGATCAAAATTAATTTTTTATGAGAGAGCCACAAATTTGGTTAACACAAGCCTATCCGATGTTATCCTGACGCCAAATGACTTCGAACAGGCGATAAATGACATGCCCATGCACTCTGCCCCAGGGCCAGACTCATGGAACTCTGTGTTCATCAAGAACTGCAAGAAGCCCCTATCACGAGCCTTTTCCATCCTATGGAGAGGGAGCATGGACACGGGGGTCGTCCCACAGTTACTAAAAACAACAGACATAGCCCCACTCCACAAAGGGGGCAGTAAAGCAACAGCAAAGAACTACAGACCAATAGCACTAACATCCCATATCATAAAAATCTTTGAAAGGGTCCTAAGAAGCAAGATCACCACGCATCTAGAAACCCATCAGTTACACAACCCAGGGCAACATGGGTTTAGAACAGGTCGCTCCTGTCTGTCTAAACTATTGGACCACTACTACAAGGTCCTAAATGCACTAGAAGACAAAAAGAATGCAGATGTAATATATACAGACTTTGCCAAAGCCTTCAACAAGTGTGACCATGGCGTAATAGCGCACAAAATGCGTGCTAAAGGAATAACAGGAAAAGTCGGTCGATGGATCTATAATTTCCTCACTAACAGAACACAGAGAGTAGTCGTCAACAGAGTAAAGTCCGAGGCAGCTACGGTGAAAAGCTCTGTTCCACAAGGCACAGTACTCGCTCCCATCTTGTTCCTCATCCTTATATCCGACATAGACAAGGATGTCAGCCACAGCACCGTGTCTTCCTTTGCAGATGACACCCGAATCTGCATGACAGTGTCTTCCATTGCAGACACTGCAAAGCTCCAGGCAGACATCAACCAAATCTTTCAGTGGGCTGCAGAAAACAATATGAAGTTCAACGATGAGAAATTTCAATTACTCAGATATGGTAAACATTTTTTTTTATTATCACACCGGCCGATTCCCACCAAGGCAGGGTGGCCCGAAAAAGAAAAACTTTCACCATCATTCACTCCATCACTGTCTTGCCAGAAGGGTGCTTTACACTACAGTTTTTAAACTGCAACATTAACACCCCTCCTTCAGAGTGCAGGCACTGTACTTCCCATCTCCAGGACTCAAGTCCGGCCTGCCGGTTTCCCTGAATCCCTTCATAAATGTTACTTTGCTCACACTCCAACAGCACGTCAAGTATTAAAACAATTTGTCTCCATTCACTCCTATCAAACACGCTCACGCTGCCTGCTGGAAGCCCAAGCCCCTCGCACACAAAACCTCCTTTACCCCTCCTCCAACCCTTCCTAGGGCCGACCCTACCCCGCCTTCCTTCCACTACAGACTGATACACTCTTGAAGTCATTCTGTTTCGCTCCATTCTCTCTACATGTCCGAACACACTCAACAACCCTTCTCAGCCCTCTGGACAACAGTTTTGGTAATCCCGCACCTCCTCCTAACTTCCAAACTACGAATTCTCTGCATTATATTCACACCACACATTGCCCTCAGACATGACATCTCCACTGCCTCCAGCCTTTCTCCTCGCTGCAACATTCATCACCACGCTTCACACCCATATAAGAGCGTTGGTAAAACTATACTCTCATACATTCCCCTCTTTGCCTCCAAGGACAAAGTTCTTTGTCTCCACAGACTCCTAAGTGCACCACTCACTCTTTTTCCCTCATCAATCTATGATTCACCTCATCTTTTAGACCCATCCGCTGACACGTCCACTCCCAAATATCTGAATACGTTCACCTCCTCATACTCTCTCCCTCCAATCTGATATTCAATCTTTCATACACCTAATCTTTTTGTTATCCTCATTAACCTTACTCTTTCCTGTATTCACCTTTAATTTTCTTCTTTTGCACACCCTACCAAATTCATCCACCAATCTCTGCAACTTCTCTTCAGAATCTCCCAAGAGCACAGTGTCATCAGCAAAGAGCAGCTGTGACAACTCCCACTTTGTGTGTGATTCTTTATCTTTTAACTCCACGCCTCTTGCCAAGACCCTCGCATTTACTTCTCTTACAACCCCATCTATAAATATATTAAACAACCACGGTGACATCACACATCCTTGTCTAAGGCCTACTTTTACTGGGAAAAAATTTCCCTCTTTCCTACATACTCTAACTTGAGCCTCACTATCCTGTAAAAACTCTTCACTGCTTTCAGTAACCTACCTCCTACACCATACACTTGCAACATCTGCCACATTGCCCCCCTATCCACCCTGTCATACGCCTTTTCCAAATCCATAAATGCCACAAAGACCTCTTTAGCCTTATCTAAATACTGTTCACTTATATGTTTCACTGTAAACACCTGGTCCACACACCCCCTACCTTTCCTAAAGCCTCTTGTTCATCTGCTATCTATTCTCCGTCTTACTCTTAATTCTTTCAATTATAACTCTACCATAACACTTTACCAGGTACACTCAACAGACTTATCCCCCTATAATTTTTGCACTCTCTTTTTTCCCCTTTGCCTTTATACAAAGGAACTATGCATGTCTCTCTGCCAATCCCTAGGTACCTTACCTCTTCCATACATTTATTAAACAATTGCACCAACCACTCCAAAACTATATCCCCACCTGCTTTTAACATTTCTATCTTTATCCCATCAATCCCGGCTGCCTTACCCCCTTTCATTTTACCTACTGCCTCACGAACTTCCCCCACACTCACAACTGGCTCTTCCTCACTCCTACAAGATGTTATTCCTCCTTGCCCTATACACGAAATCACAGCTTCCTATCTTCATCAACATTTAACAATTCCTCAAAATATTCCTTCCATCTTCCCAATACCTCTAACTCTCCATTTAATAACTCTCCTCTCCTATTTTTAACTGACAAATCCATTTGTTCTCTAGGCTTTCTTAACTTGTTAATCTCACTCCAAAACTTTTTCTTATTTTCAACAAAATTTGTTGATAACATCTCACCCACTCTCTCATTTGCTCTCTTTTTACATTGCTTCACCACTCTCTTAACCTCTCTCTTTTTCTCCATATACTCTTCCCTCCTTGCATCACTTCTACTTTGTAAAAACTTCTCATATGCTAACTTTTCTCTCCTTACTACTCTCTTTACATCATCATTCCACCAATCGCTCCTCTTCCCTCCTGCACCCACTTTCCTGTAACAAAAACTTCTGCTGAACACTCTAACACTACATTTTTAAACTACCCCATACCTCTTCGACCCCATTGCCTATGCTCTCATTAGCCCATCTATCCCCCAATAGCTGTTTATATCTTACCCTAACTGCCTCCTCTTTTGTTTAAAAACCCTTCACCTCTCTCTTCCCTAATGCTTCTATTCCCTTGTATCCCATCTACCTTTTACTCTCAGTGTAGCTACAACTAGAAAGTGATCTGTTTATATCTGTGGCCCCTCTATAAACATGTACATCTGAAGTCTACTCAACAGTCTTTTATCTACCAATACATAATCCAACAAACTACTGTCATTTCGCCCTACATCATATCGTGTATACTTATTTATCCTCTTTTTCTTAAAATATGTATACCTATAACTAAACCCTTTCTATACAAAGTTCAATCAAAGGGCTCCATTATCATTTTACACCTGGACCCCAAACTTACCTACCACACCCTCTCTAAAAGTTTCTCCTACTTTAGCATTCAAGTCCCCTACCACAATTACTCTCTCACTTGGTTCAAAGGCTCCTATACATTCACTTAACATCTCCCAAAATCTCTCTCTCTCCTCTGCATTCCTCTCTTCTCCAGGTGCATACACGCTTATTATGACCCATTTTCTCGCATCCAAACCCTTTTCTTTAATCCACATAATTCTTGAATTTACACATTCATTTTTCTCTTTTCTCCTTCCATAACTGATCATTTAACATTACTGCTACCCCTTCCTTTGCTTAACTCTCTCAGATACTCAGATTTAATCCCATTTATTTCCCCCACTGAAACTCTCCTACCCCCTTCAGCTTTGTTTCGCTTAGGGCCAGGACATCCAACTTCTTTTCATTCATAACATCAGCAATCATCTGTTTTCTTGTCATCCGCCTACATCCACGCACATTTAAGAACCCATTTTTATAAAGTTTTTCTTCTTTCTTTTTTAGTAATTGTATACAGGGGGAGGGTTACTAGCCCATTGCTCCGGCATTTTAGTCGCCTCATACGACACGCATGGCTTACGGAGGAAAGATTTTTTTCCCACTTCCCAATGGACAATAGGAAGAAATAAAAAAGAACAAGAGCTATTTAGAAAAGGAAAGAAAAACCTAGATGTAGTATATATATATATGCATGTGCGTGTCTGTGAAGTGTGACCAATGTGTAAGTAGGAGTAGCAAGATATCCCTGTTATCTTAGCGTGTTTATGAGACAGAAAAAGAAACCAGCATGAGGAAATTAAATCTTCATCAGAGTACAAAACAAATTCTGGCCACAAAATAGAGCGAAACACCAACGTCAAAGACCTGGGAGTGATCATGTCGGAGGATCTCACCTTTAAGGACCCCTAACATTGTATCAATCGCATCTGCTAGAAAAATGACAGGATGGATAATGAGAACCCTTTAAAAATAGGGAGGCCAACCCCATGATGAAAATTTTCAGGTCACTTTTTCTATCTAGGCTGGGAATTTGCTGCACACTTAAAAAGCACCTTTAAACCCGGGTAAAAATTCCCCCGACCTAGAAAATTTACAGAAAACTTTAAACGGCGCGCATAAGGAAAAAAAAAACCCCTAAATTTATTGGGAGCGCTTGGGGGTTTCCAAAAACCTGTTTTCCCCTGGAATGCAGGAGGGAGAGTTTACAGATTAAAAAACACCGGGAAATTTTTGGGGGGACTAGAAACCAAAAAAAATTTTTTGCACACGAAAATACCCACTCCCAAAAGCAAAAGATTGGGGCAGACATGCACCACCCCCCAATAAAAAAAGCAGGGGTGTCACTACACGTTAAGAGCCCCATACAATAAGGGTCAGGGGCCCGAGACGTTAAAACTCCTCCCACCCAACAAAAAGGGGGATTCCCAACAGCCCCCTTTGGCAGCCCTTAAAGTCACGGGAAACAACCCACCTAAATCTTTTCCCGGATCACCCGGGTGTGGCTCGTATTTTGGTTTGCGTCCCAGCCAGCACAACAGCCCCGGGTTTTGATAAGGCTCGACCACCGGGAAAGGCCTGGTCTCGGCCCGGGGCCGGGGGGGCGTTGACCCCCGGAACTCTCTCCGGGTTTAAACCCCGGGTAAGAAAAAATCCGCATAGCGTTTACTTTTATCACAAAAAATTTTTCCCTCGCATAGCCTAAAAAACCGCTAAAACCTATAAACCGAGACGCTCTAGGGTGCGGCTTGACCCAACCCTAAAACCATGTTCCGCCGGGGCATTTTTTAAAAAGCCACCTTTCCGCGGTAACATCCAAGCATAAGTGGGGAACTTTTTCGTTTTAAACAGCTTTTTTTGGTTTTTTTATCTGTAAAAAAATGCCCAAAGGGCCTCAAGAAAGCTTTGGGGCCCAAACCCTGGGGAAAAAAGGGGTGAAAAATTTATTAAAAATAAAATGGTACCATGGCCCAACTGTGATGTGCTCTTCTGCTGCTCCCGTAGTACTGTCGGGCTCCCTGGGGCTGTGCACCACAGCTGCTGCTGCGCTGTAGCACTGTCCCTGCGGGCTGCTGTTTCTGCTGCTGTAGCACCTTTTGTTGGTGGGGGTTTTATTGGGAAAAAAAACCAAAAACAATTAACCCCAGAGGGTTAGCCACCCGGGGAAAACCCCAAAAAAAGTCAGTGTCATTGAAGACTGTCTAATTTTTTCCATTGGGGCCTTTTAATCTTTGTCTCCCGGATGAAACCCCACCCCATTGGGACTAACCCCCAGGTAAACGGGGAAAAAAATGCCTGGAACTAGTGCTCATATTGGTAAATTTTTAAATCCAGAAAGGTTTGGGTTTGGGGGAGTTTTTAAAGAATCGAAATTGGCTTTCCCAGTGTGATAAACCCGGTTCGGGAAAGGGAAAATGCCAAACGGGAACCAACATTACTCGGGGGGAAAAAGGCACCCCCCAGGAAAACAGTGTCTCATCAGTCATTGCTGCATCTTAAAAAAGGGTTTAAGTTCATTATTTTTCTTTTATTTAACACTAGTACAGGCACGTATATATTGTGCATGTATCCTTTTTTTTTGTGTGGGGAAAATGTTTATTTCATGTGGAAAAATTTTTTTTTTTCATACTTTTGGGTGTCTTGCAGGATTAAATTTATTTCCATTTTTTCTTAGGGGGAAAAAAATTAATTCGCAAAAACGATTTTTTTTGCTTTAACATTGTGTCCAGGAACGGATTAATAGCTTTTTTTCGGGGGTCCACTGTATTTTTTCCAACCTTTTTTTAGGGTTCCCCCAAGTAATAGTTTTCCCATACCCTTTTTAAACTCATGTTAAATTAAAATTCCCTCTACCAAAATTTTTCACTATTTATCCTACCACTAGTAAACCCAACAAAAGGGTACCCCCCACTGTATTGCCCTCACTCTGACCCTTTAATACCCTCTGTGTCCATTTTACTCCTTGAAAAGGGCTTGCAAAAATTTCCCGGGAAAAAAAAGGAAACTTTTGCCAAAAAAAAGTCACATTTTTCCCACTTTGTCCTTTTTGCTTTACATTTTGTAGAATTTCCAATCAACTTTTTTAAAAACATAATACGTACAAATAATAATTGGGGAATGCTTTGCATTTGGCGGGTAAAACCAATGTTTAATCCCTGTCGAAGCAGTACTCTCCTACTTTGTTTTACAGTTTTGACAGCTTTTGGGCCCAAATTTTTCACATTTCAAACCCATGGGCCCAAAGAAAAAAGTGAAAAAAAGGGGACAGTGCGAGAAAAAAAGACAATGTTTTCCAGGGAATTAATGTTTTTAAAATCATAGATAAATAAGCAAGGTCACGAGTTTGGTTTTAAGCCGGGGCCCAATACCAGTGCAGTAAAATTTACTATTTGAAATGATATAAAGCAACAGGAGTCGATAAAGGCTATAATCCCGGCCAAGGGCACATAAAAAAACCTGCGGGACCTCTGCCCATAAAAAAAGATGGAGACGCTGCTCCCTTGACGGGGTTAGGAGAAAGCAGCCCCGCAGGAGATACCATATAAAGGTTATGTTCAGTATTAAAAAAAAACAAATTGTACCAGTTAATTCATGGTGTAAAAAACATTACACTTTACAAAAAAACATTTTTAAAATTTTTTCTTTACATTCTGTAGTATATTATGATTTATTATTGTTTATATTTTGATATTTTCAGTGTTTTTTCCTTTTGGAAATACTAGTGACTACTGCAGTTAGCCTCAAAAAAAAGCTCCTTTTCTCTTACAATAAGAGCAGGGGAACTACTTCAGTAAAACACCCCCAGGAAAAGGCAGAGTTCTTCCACTGCCTCTGCCACCATATTATGGCCTATTTTTTCTTCTAGGTAAAAGCGGACCCTCACCAATGATTTAAAACTGTTTCCCGAGAGCTCTTTGTTACCAAAATTATCGTTTAACCGAAATTTAAATTTTCCCCAAAAAAGAAAAAAAAAGGAAATCTAATTAATCCGTTCCAGAAAAGCCAAAAGTATTTAAAATTTTTTTTTTTTTATGAAAAATACATTTTCCCAAAAAAGAAAAAAAATGAGACTGCACAATAACTGTAATAATAAAAATAAAATAAAAAATAATAATATAATAATAATAAAAATTTTTTTTTACTTTAACTTGTACAAATTGGTATAATAGTTGGCGAAAATGCCAAAAACCCCTTTATTTGCAGAGGATTTTTGGGCCCCAAAATTTAAAAAAAAATTAAGATTAATTTAAGGCCAAAAAAACAGTACATAAGTCATTAAAATGAGTTACAATGAATACAAGAGACAGAGTATTTTTAGGGCATGCTTTTTAAAAGTCTTTGAGAAGACATAATTTTGATTAAAAAATCTTAGGCGGATACAGGGAGTGATTAACATCTGAGATGAAAACAGATATTTAAATAATTTTAAAAAATTTATTTTGAAGAAAATTTTAACCCATGTTCATGATACTGGCAAATGCATGTATAGTTTTTTTCATATGTATTTTTTGATGGGCTGGGATAGGATAAAAGGGGTAAGGTTTTTTTAAATGTATTATAAAAAAAACTAGCTGAGTAAATGGTTTTGGGGGATTTTCTGGCAGAGAGTTCCAGATTTTGGGCCCTTTTATGGGATAAGGAATTTTTTAAAAAAATTTTGCCTTACAAAGGGGAATGTTTATAGAGGTTTTTGTTTCCTAGTGTTGGGGTCTGAGTCCTATTGTAAAAGTCAAGGAAAATGTTTTTAGGGGGGGAATTTTTATTTTTTTTTTTACTTTTTTTTATTTATTATTAATTTTGGGAAAGATACATAGATGTACAAAGAAATCAGTGGTTAAGTTTACATGCCAAAAAACCCCTTATATGCGAGCATTTTTGAGCAGGCCCATTTAAAATTTAAATTAAGATTAACTAAACAAGATATATTCACTGGTAAAAATGACAAAAAACTACCCTAAATAAAAGTTTAAAAGGACACTTACCCCTTTTTTAAAGGGGTATTGATGAGTGATGAGACATGTTTTCTTGAAAAACTCCCCGGGATTTCGAGTGATTTCATGAGTAAAGGGTTTTACTTTGCCCTCCTCATTAGCATTACAACCCAAAAAATGAGAGTTAGCCTGTCTTTCAAAAGGCTTGTTTTTCCTGGGAGGGGCCCTTTTCCCCCGAGTAATGAAAGTCCTGTTTGGGATTTTTTCTAGGGGCCCGGGGCCCGTTTCGTCCACAATTGAAAAATTTGTTGGGGGGTTTGGAATTTTTTTAGCTTCACCATGCCCCTTTTTACATGTATATGCCCCCTACAATTCTTAAATCTCTCCCAAAACCCAAACCTTTTCTGGCCGTAAATTTACCAAATGAGCCTAGTTTCCCGGCCTTTTTTTCCTGTTCACCCCAGGTGTTAGTCGAGGGTTTTGGGTTTTGCCCCCTGGGGGACAAGATTAAAACCCCTTTTTTGGGTTTCCCGGGTGTACTAATACGGAAATAAGGGTTGGGAAAACAGCAACCACCCAAGGAAAGTACTACCCCCTGCCA
Source organism: Cherax quadricarinatus (assembly GCF_026875155.1). Classification (NCBI taxonomy): domain Eukaryota; kingdom Metazoa; phylum Arthropoda; class Malacostraca; order Decapoda; family Parastacidae; genus Cherax; species Cherax quadricarinatus. The sequence goes on along the minus strand of NW_026509775.1, from coordinate 2,651 downwards.
GATACTGTGAAACAGAAACCGTTTAAATGTTTTGCATGATGGTAAAGGGTTTCTGGTGTCCCTTTTTTTTTTCTCATAAAAACGGGTTGATAAAAAGGGGTTCTTTTACTCCAAATTACACTTTGGTTTACACTTCACAGGGTTTTGGACATGGGTAAATTATACATACATTTGGTTTTTCTCCTTTTTTTCTACATAGCTCTTTTTTCTTTATTTTTCTATTGTCCAGGGGAAGTGGAAAAGAATTTTTTTCCTCCGTAAAACCATGCGTTGTATTTAAGGCGACTAAAAATGCCGGGGGCAATGGGCTTGTAACCCCCTTTTCCTTAGACATTTTAAAAAAAAAGGAAGAAGAAAAACTTTATAAAACTGGGATGCTTTTAATGTGGTGGATGTGTGCAGATGACAAGAAACAGATGAATTTCTGAAGTTAGGGAAAGAAAAAAAAAGTTGGATGTCCCGGCCCTAAACGGAAAAAAAAGCTGAAGGGGGGAGGGGAAATTTTTGGGGGGGGGAAATAAAAAGGGATTAAATCTGGAGTATCTGAGAGAGTTAGAGCAAAGGAAGGGGTAGCAGTAATGTTGAATGATCAGTTATGGAAGGAGAAAAGAGAATATGAATGTGTAATGCAAGAATTATGTGGATTAAGGTAAAGGTTGGATGCGAGAAGTGGGTCATAATAAGTGTGTATGCACCTGGAGAAGGGGAGGAATGCAGAGGAGAGAGAGAGATTTTGGGAGATGTTAAGTGAATGTATAGGAGCCTTTAAACCCAAAGTGAGAGAGTAATTGTGGTAGGGGACCTGAATGCTAAAGTAGGAGAAACTTTTAGAGAGGGTGTGGGAGGTAAGTTTAGGGTGCCAGGTGTAAATGATAATGGGAGCCCTTTGATTGAACTTTGTATAAAAAGGGGGTTTAGTTATAGGTAATACATATTTTAAGAAAAAGAAGATAAATAAGTATACAAGATATGATGTAGGGCAAAATGACAGTAGTTTGTTGGATTATGTATTGGGTTTGATAAAAGACTGTTGAGTAGATTTCAGGATGTACATGTTTATAGAGGGGCCACAGATATATCAGATCATTTTCTAGTTGTAGCTACACTGAGAGTAAAAGGTAGATGGGATAAAAGGGAGAATAGAAGCATCGGGGAAGAGAGGGGTAAAGGTTTATAGACTAAAGAGGAGGCAGTTAGGGAAAGATATAAACAGCTTTTGGAGGATAGATGGGCTAATGAGAGCATAGGCAATGGGGTCGAAGAGGATGGGGTAGGTTTAAAAATGGGAGTGTTAGAGTGTTCAGCAGAAGTTTGTGGTTACAGGAAAGTGGGTGCGGGAGGGAAGAGGAGCGATTGGTGGAATGATGATGTAAAGAGAGTAGTAAGGGAGAAAAAGTTAGTATATGAGAAGTTTTTACAAAGTAAGTGATGCAAGGAGGGAAGAGTATATGGAGAAAAAGAGAGAGGTTAAGGAGTGGTGAAGCAATGTAAAAAGAGAGCAAATGAGAGAGTGGGTGAGATGTTATCAACAAAATTTTTTGAAAATAAGAAAAAGTTTTGGAGTGAGATTAACAAGTTAAGAAAAACCTAGAGAACAAATGGATTTTCAGTTAAAATAGGAGAGGAGAGTTATTAAATGGAGAGTTAGAGGTATTGGGAAGATGGAGGGAATATTTTGAGGAATTGTTAAATGTTGATGAAGATAGGGAAGCTGGGGATTTCGTGTATAGGACAAGGAGGAATAACATCTTAGGAGTGAGGAAGAGCCAGTTGTTTAGTGTGGGGGAAGTTCGTGAGGCAGTAGGTAAAATGAAAGGGGGTAAGGGGGCCCGGGGTTGATGGGATAAAGATAAAAATGTTAAAAGCAGGTGGGGATATAGTTTTGGAGTGGTTTTGGTGCAATTATTTAATAAATGTATGGAAGAGGTAAGGTACCTAGGGATTGGCAAAAGAGCATGCATAGTTCCTTTGTATAAAGGCAAAGGGACAAAAGAGAGTGCAAAAATTATAAAAGAGATAAGTCTGTTGAGTATACCTCGTTTAAAATGTATGGTAGAGTTATTATTGAAAGAATTAAAAGTAAGACGGAGAATAGGATAGCAGATTTAACAGGAGGCTTTAGGAAAGGTAGGGGGTGTGTGGACCAGGTGTTTACAGTGAAACATATAAGTGAACAGTATTTAGATAAGGCTAAAGAGGTCTTTGTGGCATTTATGGAAATTGGAAAAGGCGTATGACAGGTGGATAGGGGGGCAATGTGGCAGATTGTTGTAGGTGTTATGGTGTAGGAGGTAGGTTACTGAAAGCAGTGAAGAGTTTTTACAAGGATAGTGAGGCTCAAGTTAGAGTACATAGGAAAGAGGGAAATTATTTCCCCGTAAAAGTAGGCCTTAGACAAGGATGTGTGATGTCACCGTGGTTGTTTAATATATTTAAAAGATGGGGTTGTAAGAGAAGTTTAAAAGCGAGGGTCTTGACAAGAGGCGTGGAGTTAAAAGATAAAGAATCACACATAAAGTGGAGTTGTCACAGTTGCTCTTTGCTGATGACACTGTGCGCTTGGGAGATTCTGAGAGGAAGTTGCAGAGATTGGTGGATGAATTTGGTAGGGTGTGCAAAAGAAGAAATTAAAAGTGAATACAGGAAAGATA
>NW_026509774.1:0-14209 GCF_026875155.1 Cherax quadricarinatus | reverse complement strand
TTAAAAACCGCAATTGGTTAACTTTAATACATGGGAATCTTTTTTTCGGGAAACTTTTTCGCCACCGTGGCTTCATCATCCTAAAACAAAGAGAAGGCTAGGACTGAGAAGCCACTGTGTGGCGAAACGTTTCCTGAATAAAGATTCCCATATGCTCATAAGTTCTAAATCTTCAACAGTTGGGTTTACACCATTTATCGGGGAGATAAATGATGCGGGTTAAACCATTTACAGGAGAATGTATATCTGGTTTATTTATTTATTTAATTTATTTATTTATTTTTTAAATTTTAAAACTGATGCAGTGAAGTATAAAAGAATACAGTTAAAATGCAGCATGCCAAAGCCATTAACATAGCATTACTGGTTGGTTTAATTAAAATTAACTTAAGATTAACTAACAAAAAAGTATTCATGGTAAAACATTTTTTGTAAACAAAAAAAAAAAATTAACACAAATACGTTTTGCAAAAACTTTTCGTATGGTTGTTTGCATTGCTGTACAATCGGTTTTATATTTATTTTTTAGGGGGCAGCTTAAAATTAACTTAAGTTTAAACGAAGCATTGATATATTCAGGGGTACAAAAATTATTGTAAAACAAATAACAATTTAGTACAAATGATATTACAAAGACGTCAATGGTCATTTACTTTTTTGCGTGTAATCAAAAAAATGGAGTATTCTCTTAAATGAATTTTTAAGTTTACACATTTATCAGGAGGGAAAAGATTTATGTGTTTGGGTTTAGACCATTTATCGGGGAGATGAGTATGTGCTTGGTTTGCACCATTTATCGGGGAAGAGATTATATACGGGTTTGCACCATTTATCAGGGAGAGGAGTATAATGGGTTTTGCACCATTTATCAGGGAGATGATGTATTACGGGGTTTTTTGCACCCATTTATCAGGGAGATGATTAAAATACGGGTTTGCACCTTTTATCAGGGAGATAAATGTATATACGGGGTTTGAAACCATTTTTCAGGAGATAAAATGTATATAGGGGTTTTTCACCAATTTATAGGGAATGATGTATATACGGGGTTTGCCACCAAATTTATAAAAGGGAATGATCCTCTGGGGGGCGAGACGACTTAAAAACCCGCATCCCTGTCGTTTTCTGCACTCTAAAAATCAACACTTTTGTAGTATTTGAGAACATTGTGGGACTTTCGCCAACAAGGACTTCCTCATCCGGTAGAGAAGCGGGGATGGATGATAGGATTTGCGGTAATCATCCTTCAACCGTGAATCGATGTATTCAGTCCATGAATCTTGAGACAACTGAACACTCGACTCAAAGAAAAGGATTGATTACCTCAAACTCCTTCTCATCGTGCACCATGAGTGCCCGGGACTGATGAAGTCCATTTTGGCGAAACGTTTCCACATAAAATTGCCATATTTTAAAAAAAAGATGTCGATTTTTCAGCTTGTGAGTTTACAAACCATTTACACACGTTGACACTAGTCAGTGTTAACCACTATTTTGCTTTAACAGCTGGAAAGGAAGCAGGTCGGGCATCTGGGGTCACTTTCACTCCTGTTGAAAAAAAAAATTTCCCTTTTGCCTCCTCTCAGCCCAGCACAAAGAAATAAATTTTTTCATTATATCAATATAAAAAGTTTTTTATTATTATTATTTTATTATTATTATTATTATTATTATTATTAATTATTTTAAAATGATGATGATTCCCTTAAATCAAGTCAAATCAAGTTTAAATCTCCCGAAACCTTCAGTAAGCAAAGTCTAATGCCATTACGACTAGGTAGTACCCATCAAATTTTATTTGGTGCCACCAATTTTTCAGGTAGAAAAATAAAAGTTAAAAAAATTGGGAATCGTTGGACTCCGTTTAAAATGGGGAAAATAACAAATCTGTCAGTTTAATAAATTTTTTTGGGCTGAGGTGTTTTTTAACGCTACATTAAAACCCTTAAGAGGGGCGTAAGTTCTAATTTGTAAAGAATTCATATATAAAAGTAAAGAAGGGTTTTATTTCCCTTTTGTCTCAACATAGTATTGATTAATTGGTAAATTAACACGTGCAACACTTGGGTATTTTTTAATGAAAAACGTTTCCCCACACGGGGGCTTCATCAGTCCAACAAAGGAGAAGGGGAAGAAAGGATGAGTTTGGGAAAAACCAGCCCCTCAGCCTTGAAGGACTGATTACATCCTCCAAGGCTGGGGGACTGATTACCTCAAACCCTCCTTTTCTTCACCATTCTCCTTTGATGGACTGATGAAACCACTGGGGGGTGGCGAAACTTTTCCCCCTCATTAAAGAACCCAAGTGTTGCCATTGTTCTAATTTATCAACTTGCCGGTTCTCTAAACCATTCACTAAAATAGTACTGTTTAAAACCATTCTGAAACGATGAACCCATAAATTTAGTAAGTACTGCGATTTAAATTTTTTTAACCGAATTGTTAGACAAATGTTGGTATCCCAAAAACTTTCAACCAAAAATCAGGGGTTTTAAATTAAAAAACAAAGCATATTTAAAGGTGTTAAATCAAAAAAAGTAGAAGGTGAGTAATAAACCCTTTTCCCCCTAGCTAAAAATTTTAACCCAAAAAATTTTAGAGCATTTCCAAGATATAATTATGAGTTGGGCAAAGTGCTTAAGAAGTAAACAATTTGTGTAATCTGTTGCGTCAAAAAGTCAAAAGGGGGATCTGTGTCAAAAGAGGGGGCCGTCAGCGAGGGGGGAAATAAAGAAAGGGGTTTTAAAAGACCAGTGACGACTTTAAAAGGTAAATTCTTCTGCTCGCTCATAGACGGGGACAGTCCAACCAGAAATGGAAACTAAAATTTGGGAACCTACAATTAGCACAAGGGAAACGGGGTGCTCTCCATGAGATCCCCCACAGGAGACTGGCGCCCAATGCGAGGACGTATTCCCCCCCCCCCTCCTTGCATCGAGGATAAGATGCCCAGAATCCAAAACAGGCTTGTTAAGTGTAAATTTTTATAAAAACAAGTCAGACCAACGTAAATAACAAAAAATGGGCACAATAGGGGACTGGAACGATACGCAAATAACCCGCACATAAAAGAGAGAAGCTTACGACATGTTTCGGGTCCGACTTGTACTTTGTCAATGGCCAAGTGGGACCGAAAGTCGTCGAAGCTTCTCTTTTTATGTGGGGGTTATTTTATGTACAGACCAACGTCGTTGCCAAGGTTCCAAAGGGTTCTGAGAATGGAATACCTCTATAAAACTACAAGGTCTGTTCCCAATCGTGCATAGGTCTGTCTTCCCGAGCTTTGAATATCAACATCATAGTACCTCAGAAAACGATTTTTTTGTTTTCGCTCAAAATCGGCGAAAAACCAAAGTTTAAACAAAGAACTAAGAAAGAGGCGAATTAAATTTTTTTGATAGCAAAACCAAACACTAAATTATCCGAGATTCCCAAAAAATGGTGAGGTAAGCCTGGAGGCAATACAGAAAATTTGCTAGAGAACTGCATGCTTTTAGCTGTGAAGATGCTACAGTCAAAAATGACCCATACAACACTTCCGGGAACACTGCTGCAAACATGAAAGTCAGAGAATTTAGAGCCAACAGTGTTTACTGCAAAGGAAACAAATGGTTAAGAAAAAGTGAGCGAGTACAACGTATGTTTTTTTAGTTTCCCCCCGGCACGGCAGGGGGGAAAAGCAACAAGAACTGTCGGAACCTTCCAAGGGGGAAAAAAATGTTAGATAAATGACATAAAAGGGGGGGTAACTAAAGGAAATAAAAAGCCAGTGCAAGAAAAAAGAAAAAAAGGGACGTAGTAAAACAGGGGCCGCGAACAAATAATGGACCTTATTTTTGTCCGTTACTATGCTGAATGTAAAGGGATTGTGAAGGTAAAAGGGGACAAAATAACGGAGGCAGGGGCATCAGGGCTATCGTTCAATGATATAACATTCGCCTCTGCTTATGGGCTCTCGACAAGGGAGCAGCGAAAAGCACCTAGACAAAAACGTTTTCCCTTTGATGGATGGGCCAAGTTTTGAAAGAGTTGCGGGAGAAGCCGCAGAATATATCTGGTCGCCCCCAGTCTAGTTTCGATAAAATTAGGGGTGAATGCATCGAAGGAGAGTTTAGTTGATTTAGGAACCCCCCCCCCCCCCCCCCCCCCACAAAAGATGAGGGAGGGGTTTTTAGGAGGTTCAGCAGGCTAGGAAAGCTGATTTCAGGGGGTAAGGGGGCTTTTCCAGAACAATCTGGATTGAACAGAAGGCCAGAAATCTGACCGTTCAGTTCAGGGATACTGAGCCATACAGGCACAATGGGAAATCAGGAAAAGAAACGCTGGGGAAAGAAAAATGGTGTGTTTTTAAAAACCAGAGAATTTAATTCCTGCTAGTGAAACTGCTCCTAAAAAAAAGTCAGCCTTTTCCCCCCCCCCGGGGCCTTTCCCTTTTCCGGCCCCCGGGGCCCCACCCCCCCGGGGCAAAACCCCCCAAAAACCCCGGGGGGGAAAAAACCCCCCCCCGAACCCCCCCCCCCCCCCAAGTTTAGTGTTTCATATGCCTTTTCAAGATAAAAAGAAAAAAAAACTGTAATAACTGAGTGGTTAAGCAAAAAAGGAATTTTAACGAAAAAATAGGTAAAAAGCGGAGTAAGAAGTCATATTGGGGCGGCCCTTACGAAACCGAAATTACTATGGAGAGACACTGAAAAGTCTGTTTACTAACGTTCCATCGACTTGTGTGAACTGCACTGGTAAGAACAATGGGATATAGGAGACCCTATTGCCCCAAAATAAACCCGGATAGGAAAAGACAGAACAACACAGTTTTATCCGGGGTGGGAAAAAACCCCCCCGAAAAAAATAAATTAAAAAAGACGTAAGAAGACTGCGAGGGCGACGGATGTAAATGCACACTTATGAATCCCTCACCCGCTGCCGACAAGCGCCCCCAAGCGCAGGTTGATTTTAGTTCGTGTACAAAAGGCACATTATAAAAAACTGTTTCCCCCCGCTAACAGAAAAAATCTAAAGGGAGTATCCTTTTGGCAGACTGGGAAAAAACACAAGGGGGCATAAGCCCCTGAGAGATACGGACAAGAGAAATTTTCCCAAAACTGTGGGAACTTTATGAGGGGTTTCTATGCTCCAAGGGTAACCCCAAAACAGGATCCAGGGGCGGAGAGTAGTTTTTCCACCAAATTTTCCCAACTTTTTTTTTCAAAAATAAAAATCATGGGGGAATCGAAATAGCCCTAGAAACGAAAAGCCAACAAGCGATTTAGCTTCTCGGGTGGGAGGTCGACAACTCTTCGCCCGTTTTAAAAAAACAATGAATCGCTCTCTGGTTCTTATAACGAATCGCACCAGCAAAACATTTAACCACTGCACGAGTACAATTTGGAGACCACCCGACACGCATTTCTGAGGTGACGTGTGCGTGTGCGTGTGCGGTTTTTTGGGTGTGTTGTGGTTGTTTGTGTGTGTGTGTGTGTGTGTGTGGGGTGGGGGGGTGTGTGTGTGTGTGTGTGTGTGTGTGTGTGTGTGTGTGTGTGTGTGTGGGGTGTGGTGTGTGTGGTGTGATGTGGTGTGTGTGTGTGTGTGTTGTGTGTGTGTGTGTGGTGTGTTTGTTGTTGTGTGGTGTTGTGTGTGTTGTGTTTTGTTTGTTGTGTGTGTGTGTTTTGTGTGTGTGTGTGTGTGTGTGTGGTTGTGTGTGGTGTTGGGGTGTGTGTGTGTGTGTGTGTGTAAGTGCATTTAGACCAAAACATGGTTCACATGATGCATAATAAACCCATTTAAAAAAAGACAAATTCCAATCGCAATCGTCCCCTTTCTGACATTATAAGGAAAGAAAAAATAATGGAACACGAAAAACTTTTTGAAGGTAATTTGACCCAAAAAAAAAAACTAAAAAACCAACCACTGGGGATTTGAACCCGCGGTCAGAGATCTCAAAAAACCCCGACCGTCGCGTTAGCAATCGTGGGCATTACGATTTTGTGAGTCAGACACTAAATTCACGAGCGTTTGGTTTGAAGATAAAGTCAGTTCATATATCAAGTGAAAATTCTATTCATCCCATGACCTACCTTAACGTAACCTAAATTACTTAGCAAGTTAAATTATATAAAATTAGACAAAATGTGCAACCTTGGGGATCTTTATTGAGGGAAAAGTTTTGCAAAACAGTGGCTTCACAGTCCCTACAAAGGAAATTTGAAAACAGGGGGAGAATGAGGTAATCAGTCCCTCAAACCTTTTTTTGTCGATGGGTCAGTCCCATCAAAAATTGATGGATGACCACACGAAAAATCAAAAGGTTTAGGGACTAATTACCTCATTCTCCCCCTGTTCTTCACGATTCTCCTTTGTATGGATGATGAAACCCAAAGTTGGCGAAACGTTTTTTCAATAAAAATACCCAAAATTGCACGGTCAATTATCAACGGGCGGGTTTTCTGAACCATTCATCCCCAAACATTTAAATAATTTTGGGGGTTTGGCATATTAGTTTGATATTTAGTTTAGTTTTGGGTTTGGTTAAAAATTAGGCGAGGTTAACGTATAGTCGTAATATTTAGCAAATTATAAATGTGGGTAAATTTTGGGGAGCGATAAGTGTACAATAACATAATTCACACATTTTCACACGTTCACGCAAATATGGAGGATGAATTGGAAAAATTTGTTTATGACTTATCTGTAAAAAAATACACCATATAATTTAAAAAAAAGTTTTGCATGTCAATAAAAATAATTTCAAAACTTTGGCCTAAATCGAGAACACAGCTGATTTTAATTTAAAAAGTAAAAACACTGCACTTTCCTTTTTACTTTGTTTATGACCGATTCTTTTGATTTTATATGTCTGAAAAGATCAAATTTTTAAATAACCCGCATTAAATTTCCATAACTTGCAGCTCCGGGTTTTAATTTTTTTAAAAAATCAAATCTACATAGACTGGAAAAAAATAAGTCTTCCCCACACACCAATCATTTAAAAAAAAAGCAACAATACAAATATAAGGTAATACCCTTTTGGGACGTGATAGCACACACTTTCAACACCAAAAGTCACAAGTTTTTAAAACTTTTTGACAGTTTTAAAAAAAAAAATCGTCCAAACTTAATAATTATATATTTTTTGGCAATAAAAAATGTTTTAAAGGATAAAATTAGCAAAACACTGGTTTTATTTTCTTTTTCCACCCTTGTACCGTTACCATAATGTTACTCCCCGACTTTCCCCCTAATGGCCATAACTGCAACACCGGCTCAAGGGGGAACCTTCCTTCCCCCTGGCAATAAGCCAGTGAGGGTCGTCATAACCAAGGAATTGCAGTTACCTACCCTCTAAGGATCAAAAATAAATACCATATTTCCTAGCTTCTTCTTGTCTTTTCCCCAAGAGCTAAATTTACGATTTTAACAAAAAATAATAATAATATAATTAATAATAATAATAAATAATAATAAATAATAATAATAATAAAAACTAAATGTATTTTGGTCACTCCCATATACCAGAAAAAAAATCTTTGTAATGCATAACCCCAGCCCCCTGTACGTTATTGCATGTGAAATGAATAGTGCAAAGTGAGCCATAAGTTTCTGATGAAGTTAAGAATTTACGATGAAGTGTTGATGGTAATCAGAAGTGGTAATCACAGTTATTACATGGGCAGCAATATATAAATTGTTTCAATGTAAAGGACAAATTAGGATATACACAACCTAAAACCAGTTCAAACAATTCACTATCATCAGATTTTAAGCCAAATTAAGACTGATTCTTTTCATAATTGCATTATTTTAATTTGGAGAAAGAGGCTAAATTAGTATGTAAAAGGAATTGAGATTCTACCCGAGACAGGGAAGGATGAGTCCAGTTAATGAAACCAAAAGCCACTCATCAATATCATGTTAAATAATACATTAACGTAAAATAATTCTATACCATTTCGAGATTAAAAGAGGCAAAAATGGCAATTGCACACTAAATTAGCAAAACTTGCCTCGTCTAAGTAAGATACATCGCGTGTTGATATTTTGAAGCCTCTCAGAGGTTCTCTTCGGTTATCACCTGGAAACAAACTGATAAAAAAGACACATGTGTTACACCTGGTAATCTCTATTTTGAAGATGCTTCGCCAATCAGTGTCTTTAACAATTTCGATACAAAGGTTACTTGAGAAGCTGAAACTGGAGATTGTAGAAGATGAAGTAATCAGTCCCTCAGCGTAGGGGGAGTTCATTACTCTATTCTTGAATTATCTGAAGCATAGGCAGCATAAATGTCGCTTATATAGGAGCCAGAAGATGTGCAGCAGTTGAAGGTATCGTTACCGTGGGTGGACCCAGTAGTGAAAGAGATTCGGCCAAGTGTGGATCAGAGGTTACAAACATTGGAATAAGGGAGCCTCTGCACCCAGATTTTATCCTGTTGCTGTTGCAGATAGGTATGGTAGCAATAAATAGTATAGTTCTTAAAACTGTGTTGCTAACCTCAGGCCCAACTCTTGGACATGATCTACTTTCAATGGTTAGTTCCCTCCTCTTTGACATGTCTTTCAACTACTACACCTTCTCTGACTCTGTATAAGAGACTATCTTCCTGCTTTCTCCATTCAGATTCATCAAGACTACAGTGGCGACATCTTCATCTAGGCTCATCTTTCCATGGCGCAATGAAGTGGTTGTCTGATGAATTTGAACGCTTTTAGCCTTCTTTCTTCCTCCGACCGAGAAACTAGTTACCCCCCCCAATAATCTCCCTTCCTACCCCCATTCATCCCATCCCTTTCTTTCCTTTCCATGTCCTTTCCCCACCCTGCTTCTTCTCCTTTCTTTCCTACATTTATCCGTTAGGTCGTTCCCTCTGAAATTCTAACTCGTAGGCTAAGAAAGGGTGTCGATAATCGCCATGCCGTTGAGGTCCTTTGTGGTGTGTTGTTTGCCGTTGAATCTGGATCATCTGGGGATGTCCTGTTTACCCTCTGGAGTCCGGGGGTCGACTCAGAGTGTCCTTCAGGTGACTGGTTTATATCTCTGGAAGGCTGTCCTGTTAGTTCCGGGAAATAGTGGCCTGTCCCCTTCGGAAATTTCTGCGTGCCATGACCCTCTACCCCTTCTTTTTTTGTGCCTTCCCGCTGTCCCTCTCCACTTTTTACCCCAAATTGCTCTTCTTCCCTCCGTCGCCAAGTCCTCCGCCTTCTCTCCTCTCATCCGGACTACTGAAGCCATCTCTGCTTTTATTGAGGCAAAACCTATGAAGGACACCGGCTCACTACCGCCACCTTCACATTCTCACTTTCCGTGCCTTTCCCTTCATATCGCTTTCTTCACGTCATCCCAATACCTCACTCCTTACTAGTTTCCCCATTGCCTCCGCAGATTGACTTTACAAACCCCTCCTGGTCTGTAGACACCTGAAAAATGTTACTGTTAAGCTCTCGTAGCTTATTTACATAGGAATATTCGAGGTCCAGGGTAATCAGGGAGAGCTTCAGGATTGCTCTTTCCAGTTTTTCCTGTTTGTGTCTGTTTGGGCAAAACAAAAAATTGCGCTCTGCTGTTTTCCGTCCCATCTCGAACTATGTCTTATTACATTTATCGGATCCCTTTTCCCGATGGGACTTAATAAAGGGCACATCTTGTGGCCACATTTATACCACATTTCGTGTCCTTGTCCGTACTTCGCTGCATTACACTGCAGTCCTCTATCTAATTTGGAGATTTTAATGCTCATTTCATCGTGGAGGGTCTCAGGTCATCCCACTCATTCGACGTTCTCATTAAATTTATCTCTCCTCGTCAACTGCACTCACTTTATTGGTCAGTAATCTCTGATTTACATGACAGCATCATTTTCAGTTTTACTTCTCGTGAGTATTCTCGACCTATTTCGAGCCTAAGAGGGAGATCGAGGGGGGCATCATTACAAACATTTGCTTTCTGACAAGGTGGGTGCTTGTGCCCCACACTTACATTCTGATATGGCTGGTGCATTGGTAGAGCCCCTTACATGTGTTTCTGACGAGGTGCTGAGGGTAAACGATACCTCACGCCCTTCCCCTTTCCCCAAGGAAAACCCTTTCAATTTTTCCACCCACCTTGCCTCATTATATGGGGGGGATGGCCCCCCAAAACCCCACGCTTTCATGTATTTTAAAGAATACGTGTTACCCTTGAGATAAAAGTGTACAGCACTACATAAAAGAAATTTAAAATAATAATAAATAAAATAATTTAATAAAAATAATAATATAATAATAAAAAATTTAAAAAAATTTAATGAAATAAAAATATGGAAGTGTGGCAGTGTGGGAAAGTCTTGCCTTCACACCCACCCTACACCCACCCCCCCACCACCCACCCTACCCACCACCCAATACAGAAAAATTGTTGTTAAATACATTTGCATATTACGGGTACCAGAAGAAAAAGGGGTTTAAGTGGAAAATCAGTTTTTTCTTGGGGCATACAGAGGGGGTAGTGGGATACGACAGGATGTCAGACGCTTTATCTGGGGGGACATGTAAAAAAACCCTTTGGAAGGAAAAACCCGAATCAATGCAATTTTGCTCTTCCAAACACCATATTCTTGTATAATATTAAGCCTCAAAAAATGCCCCTCGAATAGCAAGGTTTTTTGGGTTTGTGAAATAAAGAGGAGAACTTTGGGCAGGTATCAGAAAGGTCTGGGAAAAGTAATAAATGAAAAAAAATAATCAGAAAAAAAAGATGACCCCCTGATAGTTACCAAAAATATTAAAACTGGGGAAAAAGATAGTGTACAAAAAATGCAGAATGTCCATACCCCAAAGAAACTCGAAACTATTAGTCACCACATGGTGCTAAAAGCCCCGGACCCATCCCCCCAGTCATGCACTAATACCCACAGTGTTGGTGTGGGCCCAGGCCCCGCCCCCGCCCAGGGTCAGCCCCCCGCCCGGCTGCCCAGACCCAGCCCCAGCCTTACTGCCCCCCGATTCCTAGGGGACTACCAAAACCACCCAAAAACAGTAAATATAAACCATCTAAAACGTAAAATTTACAACCCTCATTTCACAAAACGGGCCACAGTACAGATGTTGGAGAGGGTTTTCCCCCTTCTTTTTACCGGGAAAAGTTGATGGGAAAACCGGGGCGGGGGGCCTGGTTGGTACGAGGATTTAGTTTCAGTCCCCGAACCGCGGAAATGACAACACACCTCCAACAATTCTAACCAAGGTGAAATTTTTGCAAAAATTATGTTGGGGATCTTACATGGAATAACAGGGAAAAAAAAAAAAGGGACATGCAATTTGGCATCCCAAAAAATGTGGACCTCCCGTAAAGGAGTGGTCGTTTTTTCTGTACTTTCTTTCACCAAAATGTGCCACTCCTCGGTCCTCCCGAAGCAGTGTTACAACATCGATACCTGCTCCTCTAAAAAAGGGCCAGGGGGCCAGACCCCCCCAAGACAAAAAGTAGCTACGACAACCCAACTCCAGGTGATTTTTTAGTGGCAGGAAACGGAAAAAGAAAATGGAAGGAAAAAAACAAAAATAGGTCCACCACCTTTGGAGCCTTGTTGGACTGGAGGCGCAGCCAGTGGCCACCCATGGCCCTCCAGAATTACAACTACTGATGCCAATAAAAAAATTTCCCCCCAACAAACACAGAATAAAACCCTCGTTCATATTTGCTAATATACAGGGTTTAAGCCATCCACCAACAACAAAATACCTTTTTATCAGTGGACTTCTAGAGGAGTCTAAGGGCAATGTTTGCAGCCTTCACAGAGACTCACAAAAAAGATCACTTTCACAGGAAATATGGATAAGTGGTTACAACCTTTTTAGATGCGACAGAAAAAACAGGCAACAAGGGGGGGTTGGCTTTTTATGTCAAAGAGTCCCTTATCTGCACGGAGTTGCTGAACACCACAAATGAGGTAGTTGAAGTTCTATCAAAAAAGATCAAGAACCAAAACCTAGTCATTGTGTTGTATTACAAGCCCCCAGATGCAACCTCACAACAGTTCAAGGAACAGTACTGAAAATTGATTACTTTTTGGGGAAAAGCTTCCAGCTCCATCCCCAAACATCTTACTGCTTGGTGATTTCAACTTAGGGCATACAAAATGGAAAGAATGTAGCAAATAATGTTATAGCTGAAACAATCCTCGGAGGTAGCGCAGATGAAAGGTTCACACACACATGAGCTCTAAGTCTCTCGAAAAACACACCTTAAGCCAGCAGATAGTGGAGCCACTAAGACTAGAAAAAACACACTTGACCTTATCTTCACAAAATAATGAGGACCTGATAAGAGACATAAGAATATCAAAAAAACTAAATTTCCCATCACAACCTAATCGAAGTCCAGACGTACATGCATAGGGGTCCTGATCAGCAGAATACATGTACCTGTGAAGGTGTCTTCACAAAATACAACTTCAACAGCAAGAACATCAACTGGGACCAGGTAAACCATGTCCTAAATGAAACATGTTGGGAAGATGCCTTAAATGACATGGATCCAAACCAGTGCCTTGAAAGGATCAACTTCCTGGCACCCGAAGCATGTTCTAGGCATATTCCCCTAAGAAAAAAGAAGAGCAGGAGTAAATGGAGAGAGAAGATGCTCCCTCTACAGAGCGACGAAGAGTCACTGAGCTCCTCAGGAGTGCTAGAATATTGATACACGAAAGGAGGCGCTGACTAGGGAAGTGGAAACTATCGAACTTAAGTTAAATGACTCTTACAGGAACCAGGAGATGCAGGAGGAGCTTAAAACTATTAGTGAAATTGAAAGAAATTCAAAATATTTCTTTTCATATGCCAAAAACAAGGCAAATACCACATCTATTATCGGGCCCTTACTCAGACAGGATGGGACTTACACAGATGACAACAAGAAAATAAGTGAAATATTGAAATCCCAGTACGACTCTGTGTTTAGTGAACCACTAATCGGTCTGAGGATCGACGACCCAAATGATTTCTTCATGAATGAGCCTCAAAACTCCATAAATGTATGCCAGATTTCCGACATTACCCTAACTCCGATAGATTTCGAAAAAGCCATTGACAACATGCCTATGCACTCAGCCCCGGGCCTAGACTCGTGGAACTCTGTTTTCATTAAGAACTGCAAGAAACCCCTCTTGCGTGCCCTAAGTACACTATGGATGAGGAGCTTGGACATGGGTGAAATTCCACAGTCACTTAAAACAACGGATATAGCCCCACTCCATAAAGGTGGCAGCAAAGCATTAGCTAAGAACTATAGACCAATAGCTCTGACGTCCCACATCATAAAAATCTTTGAAAGAGTGCTAAGAAGCAGGATTGCAGATCACCTGGATTCCCAAAATCTGCACAATCCAGGGCAACATGGGTTCAGGGCAGGTCGCTCCTGCCTCTCACAACTACTGGATCACTATGACATGGCCTTGGATGCACTGGAAGTAAATCAGAATGCAGATGTAATATACACAGACTTTGCAAAAGCATTTGACAAATGCGATCATGGCGTAATAGCCCATAAAATACGTGCTAAAGGAATAACTGGGAAAGTGGGGAGATGGATCTTCAACTTCCTAACAAATCGAACACAAAGAGTAGTGATCAACAGAGTTAAATCGGAGGCTGCCATAGTGAAGAGCTCTGTTCCACAAGGCACAGTACTCGCCCCCATCTTATTCCTTATCCTCATATCAGACAAAGACAGAGATATACACCACAGCACCGTATCATCCTTTGCGGATGATACTAGGATCTGCATGAGGCTGTCATCTGCTGAGGACGCGGTTAACCTCCAAGAAGATATAAACAAAGTTTTCCAGTGGGCAACGGTAAACAATATGATGTTCAATGAGGACAAATTCCAACTACTCCGTTATGGAAAACTGGAGATAATAACTAGAACAGGGTATACTACAAACTCTGATCATACAATAGAGCGGAAAAATAATGTAAGGGACCTGTTAGTTAGTTAGTTTAATTATTTATATGCACCATACCCATCCTGTGGGCGGTAATGTTTAAAAAGATTACAAGAGGTACATAATTGGTCCAGGGACTGGACTCCAAAGTTTTGATAGCTGAGCAAGTTACAGAGGTAATGAACTCACAATTTACAAAGGTAATGAACTCACAATTTCAAAGGTAATGAACTACAAATTTTCAAAAGGGAATGAATCAGGTAAGTTGGTCCCTCAGGGCAAAAAGGGTTTTTC
>NW_026509773.1:0-14888 GCF_026875155.1 Cherax quadricarinatus | reverse complement strand
AGTGAAAAAACTAAGGGGCATTTATTGTGGAAACGTTTCGTCTCCGGAGCTTTATAAACTCCTGGGAGCAAAACTTACCCCCAATAAATGTCACATTAGTTGCACTTGTGTCCTTTTACTTTACATACAACGGGTATTTTAGGGATGAAATGTAAAGGACGTGTTGGACACCTCAGGAAATTAAATAAAGCTAAATAGTGATTAAAAAATTGTTTTAAGCGGAGAAAATGCATTGAAGCTGCATAATCACATCAGTAACACTATAAAGAAAAAATCCGGTAGTTACAGTTTTCAAAATTACTAATAAAGAGGACTTTACCCCCCTGGGAACTGCACTATATATATGCGTTTTTTTTTGGTTTCCTGTATTTGGACGAATAAGCCACTCACGGCAAAAACTTTTTCCTTTAATAAATGTCCTGAACTGTGCAAAAGTGTTTTTCCCCACGTAAAGGACCTGCCTATATGGGACAACGGGCCCAGCTGCAGTTTTCCCTCCTTTCTTTTGTTCTTATGAAATTTTTTGTCCCAATCACTGGCGCACCTCAGCTCAAAGTTTTTTAAAACCCAACTCAGGCTTCAAATCCTTTTTGCAGACTTTCCCTATAAAAACGTACCTAACCGAGACCAGAAAAAAAACTTCTCAATGCAGGCTTCGCTTTTTTTGGGGACCCCTTACCCCGTCCCAAATGTACGTGATCGCAAAACACGTAGATTATTCTCCGATGCCTATGACACAGACAAAGAAATTTAATAAAAGACTTTAGTCTAAGAACAAATTTCCTGTTGACTTTGAAAGTGGCAGAGCAGTTCAATGTAGAAAAATGAAAGGTTCTAAAGCTGGGGTGCCCCTAAACCCTAGCACTTTAATTTAAAAAATGTAAAACTTACCTACAGTTTGCAAAAAAGGACGGGGGGGTTTTTGGTAAGCAGAAACCTTTAAAACCCAAGACAGCAATGCCTAAGGACGAATAAGGCAAATAGATTCGGGATTTATATCAAGAAGTGTAAGCAACAGAAGTCCAGGGTCATCTGCAGCTTTATAACATTAGTAAAGGCCCCCTAGATTAGAGCTCAATTCTGGTTCCATATTACAGAATGGACATAATTCGTTTTGAAAAATTCAGGTAGGATACTAAATTAATACATAGCATTGAAAACTTCCTTATAAGAAAATTTTAAGACTCTTTAAATTTTCATTCACTTGTTTGACGAAGAATGAGGGGGGGACCTGATCGAAATGTATAAGTGGAAAATAGGGATTATAAGGGGATATTAACAAGGGCTTGAGGGTATTCTCCCAAAAGGAACCCCCAGTTGGATTTAAATTTGTAATTTAATTTGAAAGGACATAGGAAAATATTGGTTTTGGAAAAAGGGTATTGATGAGTAACAGTTAAATAGTTGGGTTTTTTAGGTGGGCTTTGGGGAGTTTCAAATTTAGGGGGGATAAATAATGAGTGGGGGGGGTTGGATTTGAGTGGACTTTCCATCGGAGCTTGTTTTTGGGTGGGATTTAAAATTGGGTTGGGAAATGTTTTTGTGGGATGAATTGTAAAGGACCGCCTGTATGGGCAACGGGCCTTCTGAGTGTTCCCCCTTTTTTATGTTTTATTTAAAGAGATGTTTATAAAATGGTATACAATCCCGACGGGTTTGGTATATAAGACACATAGGAAATTTGGGAAACTTTTTTCGGATGGGGGGAACAAGGGGGCCCCCTGGCATACTTCGTCGGTGGAACTAAAGAGGCACTGGTTCTTTTGAAATATCAATATCTTTCGGGTTTGCACAAAAGGGTTTACGGCAGTTTAACTGGCGGGTTTTTGGTGCCCCCTCTCTTTTTAAACGGGGGGAAAAAAAAAAAACTTAGTGTTTATCTAAACGATAAGCAAAGGCTATAGGCGGGCTAAAGTTTTGTAAGCAAATATTTGGGCTATGCGGGATTTAGATGGGGTGAACTTTTTTGGGGTGTCTGTGAAAGTTGAGTCGAAATGACAACAATTTACGGTATGAAGGAACTACGGATTTGGAATTAATGGGCCCTAAAACTGATCCTGTGGAACGCACTAGTGACTAATCCCCATTCAGATTTCACATCCATTAATTTGTAACTCTCTGCTTTCTATTGGTAAGCCATGCCTCAATCCATGCTAGAACTTTCCTCCTATCCCATACCATGAGCTGCACACTTGGTCGGTATGCGCGGTGTAACTCTGTTCGAAGGCTTTACTAAAATCCATATAAACAATTTAAATCATATTTCCTATCACTGTCAACTGCCTCAAATGTTCGATTGAGGAACGTCCAGTAAGTTTGTCAGCAGAAACGACCTCTCGTGAATCATGCTAAGATTCACTTTATCAAGATTTATGCTCTCAAGGTGACTTCTGATATTGTCAGCTATAATTGATTCTAATAACTTTGCTCCACTGTAGATGTCAGGCTTTTGGTGGGGACGGTAATTTTAAGGAGTTGACTTATCCTCCTGATTTTGAATATAGGAACCACTATAGCCATCTTCACACTCTGGACAACACTGGTAAGGATGGACGCATTGAATACACTCGTTAATGCTGACTAAGCTCCACTTGCATTCCTTAAGTAACCCTTGAAAACATCTCATTGTGGGCCCGGGGACTTATTATGTTTCAGTTTGTCCTATCTTTTAATAACCATGTCCCTCGTGACAGGTAAATAATTATTAACTTAAATTCATCAGGAACTAAATAATTGTTAATTAATTGGAATCCTCATTTTTACATCTTCCTGGGTAAAAACTGACAAAAAATAGTCATTAAATAAGGAAACACATTTCCAGTTTCATTTCTCCTTCAGCTGTCCATTCCCAATTTCAGGGGTCCTACTGTTTTCCCTTCACTTTCGTCCTATAACACTTGAATGAACCCTTGGATTAGTCTTTTATTCATTAGCGACTCTACTTTCATAGTCCGTTTAGCCTTCCTAAGTGCCTTTTTTGCTTCCTCTTTTAAGCAGAACATATTGGTCAGTAAGTTACCTCTCCTCTTCTAAAGCGCCTAAAATCCCTTTTCTCCCCTATAGATGCTTAAAACTCCTGTTAACCCATTTGGGATCGTTATTCTTAAGACCTAATTTCTTCTCTGGGGAATGTATTACTCTGGGCACTGTTTCGATTATTAAGAAAACAATCATAAAAGACAGATACCCTAAATATTTCATAAATATGATTATCGTCAATCAAATCATTAAGCTTGAAAACCCCAATCAAGATATAGACAGATGTTCCCTAAGTCCATTATAAACGGCAGAAACGCAAATCGGGGATTTTTACTGTATTATCATTATTCTGCATCCCCAATTTAATGCTAAAGGTGATGGATTTTGTGATCACTTTGGCGCCAAAGTCTCTACAGTGATCTCCAGATTATTCACTAGTGTTTCCTTATTATGACAAGACTAGTCTAGCAAATTATTTACCCCTGTAGTTTTCATTACACCTGTTCAGAGAAACAGTCCTGAACTGTTTCCCATGAAGTCACTGGACTCTAATAACCTGTCAAAGAATTCAGTCAATTTGGCTAAAGTTAAAGTCCCCTACTATGACTACGTTACGTGTCCAGAAGCAATAACAAATTTTTTCGTCCCAAAGAAGTCTCCCTCTATCGTGATCCAAGCCCTGGAGGTCGTATAATTACACCTAAAATTAGTTTTTCTGACCCTCCACAACTCAACCCAAACAGACTCTGTTTACTGCTCCATCTATTTTTATACCTTTTTTTATGCACAATTAATATTTTTCTCGAACATACAATGCAACTCCTCCCCCCTTCCCATTACATCTATCCACATTGAATACCTTAAATCCCTGAATATTACACTCAGCGTCATATCCGACTCTTTAAATATACCACGTTCATTAATGCAATGATATCAAAGTACCCAGCACATGCTACCAAACGTAGTTCATTAATTTTATTTCTTGCAACTCGACTGTTTAGCATAAATACCCATCATAGTTTTTTTCTCTGCACATTTTTCCTATCATCTTGTTTTTTACCACAATTATCTGAAATTATCAAACCAGATTCTCCATGACAGTTACTAATTAAGATTCTTAATATCAAGCATAAGTCAATATATCCATACTCATATTAATCATTTCTAAACCATACCTCTAACCTAATCCTAATTTTAAAGTCCTAACAACCCCCTCAACTGATAAAGCAAGTAAACCCACACCTGCCCTGGATAAGTGAACCGCCCATCCCTGGCATACATGCAATTTCGGCCATCAGAAGTTGCCCATTGTCAATGAATGGTACTGCATTATCCTTACAGTGTTTATCCAGCCAACAATTAATACCAAATGCTCTGGACAACCATACATAAATCCAACACCTCATCTTGGCAAAATGCCACATAATAACAGGGCTGCCCCCCTTACTTCCTAATCATGTTCTATTAGCTGTCCTGAACTTTCTAACTAAATCCTCACTTCTACGCTTGCCTACATCATTGCCGCCTCCACACTGAGGCAATAAAGGATTGATCCCATTACCGTTCATGATGTTGTCAAGAAGCCGGCTTACAATGTCCTCCATCCCAGCCCCAGGAAAGCATACCCTTGTCTCCTACTCCTTCCCCTTCAGCAGAATGCTCCTATCCATGTAATCTAACCTGGCTATCCCCAACAACAACATATTCTTACCTTTCCTTGTCGTTCGTCGTACGATCCCATTAAGTAGACACTCACATTCGTCGGGTAGCACCGAGAATGCGTTGGAGGTTTCCACAGCATCTCTTTCTTCTCATCTGTTTCTGGCTTTCCATTCGTCTTCTGATACGTCAACTTCGTCCGTACCCCTGCTGTCCAGTCCGACTGACCACGATCCTTCTGACCTGAGGACTCGAAACAGGAGACTACTACGAATGCCTCTTGTTTTCCTCGGTCAATCCCGTATCTCATCTCGCGCTGCCCTTCATTCTTCCTAAGTTAGCTGGGTAAAGTTTGCGCGATGGAGGGCATATAGGTTTCAGGTCCACGGGAGCAAACAAGACACTTCTTCCCCAGAGTTAAGTACAGGACAGCACTCAAAGTACAGTGCACCACTCAAGAGCACACAAACATGTCTTCACAGAGCCTAAGTGCACAACACCATGAGCTAAGTGCACATCACCACTGAGCTAAGCACGATCACCACCTACGAATCCTTCTTCGTGGCATATTAAAATCTTTGACAGTTTTGTCAATCGCTGAGGCTTATTTTGAGCTTCAGAGGCTTTTTGCTCCGAGTCAGTGTGGGACGCTTCAGATTTTTCGACGGACGTCGAAATATGCCGAAGAAATTCTTGAGGTTTTTATAGCCTGTGGCTGACGAACCCAGAGATGGTGCTTTCACGAGTCCTCCAGTATGACCGTGTATAAAGTTGGTAGAATACTCGAAATGATGTGAAAGAAAAAGAAACACAGTGCAACTAATGTGACATTTATTATGGCAACGTTTCGCTCTCCAGAGCTATTACAAGCCATTACAAACAATACATGACAACAGAGGGTATATAAAGCCCAGAGTGAGGTAACATTTCGGCATGTTCACTAGTGGTAATAGTAGTAGTGTAGTGACAAAGTAATACAATATGATAGAGCAATTAATTCGTACAAGAGTGAAAGGAAATAAAACTATTACTGTGTAACATAAAAATAGTTGACAAATAAAGACTGAAAGAGGCAGCTTGTTTTCAGTGTTCACTCAATAACACATTAGCATATGGAACGAAACATTGAACAACGCTTGTGTACATCACCGAAATTCCGCAAATCATCTCATGAAATTCAGAGATATACGCCCAATTAGTGATCATGGAAACTAATTTCCACAACTAGCAAGTGCCTCGTAATCATCACTGATCGGTTTCTGTTTCGAATACAATTAAACAAAACAAAACCGGGGCCAAAAGCTTTTCCACCATCTCCGAAGTCCCTTAGCAAGAATCCTCCTGAAAACAGTAAACCCTGCCATCACATAGTCCTCCCTGTTATACTACACAAAGCACATTACAGAGAGTGAACACTGAAACAAGCAGCCTTCCTCTTAATTTTCCATTTCTATTTTGTCCAACCTATTTTTTATGTTACCCAAGTAATAGCTTTTTATATCCTTTTACTCTTGTCGAATTAATTGCTCATATCCATATTGTATTACTTCGTCACTACTACTACCACTAGCGAACATCCGAAATGTAACCTGAAAAAGGGCATACTGCAGCTTTATACACATTAGTAAGCCTGCACCTAGATTATGCAGCTCAATTCTGGTCTCCATATTACCAGAAATCGACAAATTCGTTAGAAAACATCAGCGTAGCATGCTAAATAAATACATAACATTAGAAATCTTCCTTATGAAGAAAGATTGAAGACTTCTTAAGTTACATTCACTTGTTAGACGAGGAAAAGGGAGACCTGATCGAAGTGGTACATGTGGAAGATAGTATTAATAAAGGGAAAATATAACAAGGTCTCTTGAGATTCTCTCCAAGAGAGAACCCGCAGTAATGGATTTAAATTAGATAATTTTAAGATTTAGAAAGGACATAGGAAATATGGTTTTGGGAAATAGGGTGAGTTTATAGTGGAACAGTCTAAGTTACCTAATTGGGTTATTTGAGGCATGACTTTGGTAGTTTAATATTTAGGTTGGATAAGTACATGAGTGGGAGGGGTTGGATTGAGAGGGACTTGGCACATTGGAGCTTTGTTTCCTTGGGTGGCATTGAAAATTGGGGTTGGTCAAATGATTGCTTGTGGGATGAATTGTAAAAAGGACCTGGCCTAGTAATGGGCCAACAGGCCTGCTGCAGTGTTTCCTCCTTATTCTTATTTCTTATGTTTCTTATTAGAAAACGTTTTCAGTGTCTTTCTAAACCAACCTTATCGGTATTTATTAGCCCAAAGGTTTATATCAACCGAAAGCCTTAAATCTTCACTCTCTAGAGAGAATGTAAATGAGAGGACATATTCATTGAGTGTATAAGTGGATGACGGGGCCATAAACAAATGAGATATTAATAAGTATAGAGGGTTCGAACCATGTAAAGAACCAGGAATAATATATTTAAGTTGGATAAATTTAGATTTAGAAAGGCCATAGGTAAGTACTTGGTTTTCTAATAGAGTAGTGGATGTGGGGGTGATAGAGGCTAGGCCCCTTGGGTAGCTTTAAAAAGAGTTTGGACAAAATGAGTGGGAGGGGCTGGGTTTGATTAGTGTCATTGGATATGGGAGTTAATTTTGGGTAGTTTTGGCAGAGGTTTTTTAAATAAGGACCCTGCTTTGTAGGGCCAGTACCCCTTCAGCTGTTGTCCATGCTTATTTTCTTAAAGTTTTGGTCTGGAAATAGGGTAGTTGATGATGGCATTTTACCTTTTGGGGTTATTGAGGCTGGGATTTGGGAGTTTCAAATTTAGGGGGGGGGGTTAGATTTGAGTCGGACTTGAAATCAGAGCTTATTTTTTTGGGGTAGCATGAAAATTGGGTTGGGCAAATTTTTTGTTAGTGGGTAAATTGTAAAGGACGCCAAATTGGCCAAACGGCCTGCTTCAGTGTTCTTCCTTTCTTATGTTATAAAATTTGACACATGTACAACCTTGGGTATCTTTATTGAGGAAAACGTTTCGCCACACAGTGGCTTTCAGTCTATACAAGGGTTTTTAATTTTTTAATTTATCAACTGTCGGTTCTTGAAACCCTTCATCTACTTTTTTTTCTTACAGTGTAACATCTGGGGATCTATAAGAAATAAGAATGTAGGGAAAAACCGCAAAAGACCTACTGGCCCCTAGAGGGGTCCTTTGAAAACGACATCTCCTAAAGCTACCAGAAATAACCCCCTACCCCAATTGACACCAATCCAAAACCCAGCCCCAGAGCTTATTTCATGGGTAGCATTAAAAAGGGGGGTTTGGTAAAATTTTTTGTCGTGGGATGAATTGAAAAGGGAACCCTCCCTAGTATGGGCCAACGGGGCCGCTGCAGTGTTCCCTCCTTTTTTTGGGTTCTTATGTATTTTTTTTAAAGGGCTCCCAAGGTCCTAGCCTTTTTATCCCCCCCACGGGGAAAGGGAATGTTCCACGATCTAAAACGTTTTGCCACCCAGGGGCTTTATCAATCCCAAAATTCCCGGGGACATTAGTCCCATAGTAAAAAACCCGGTCAGGCGCCTTGCTTCTGCTTCAAAATTTCCCACGACTACGGTGCTCTTCGCAATACCCCTATGTGGGGGGACTGATTACCTCATCTTCTGTACTAGTTCTACTATCTTCACGTTATGAAATGGAACTTTTTATTGATAAAGCCACTGGATGGCGAAACGTCTACAAAAAAGTACTAGTGTTGACAATGTGTCTTAATTAATATCATCTTGAGGTATTGTTCCATTCTTGAACAACTTGTCAGCCTGAACATCATGGAATCTTGATTCGGGAAACATGTACATACCCTTCACATCGACAATACAATTTGGTATGAGGAAAGGTTTTGGTGATCCGACAAGATGGGGAAAAAAAGGCCCACTTATGTACATTTTCAGGACATTTTTTAAAAGGAAACTTTTCCCGCCACGAGGGGGCTTCTTCTGTCCTAATACAGAGAAAAATTAAAAAGAAAAAAAAACACATATATTTTGGGCGGAATTTCGGGTGGGTGATGCCTGGGTAGAGGTGGTAGTAGTATTTGGTATTTAGTAGGAAAAACTAAGGAGGTGAGGTAGAGGGGGCCCCTGTGGCATAAAGAACACCATTTTCCCAGGATGGGTAATTTTCCTCTTCCCTTAGTAATTTTAAAATACTTTTAAAACTCCCGGATTTTTGTTTTTTATTTTTTTAATGACAAAAAATTAGTGCACCCTTCAATGCATTTTCCCCGTTTTAAAGTTCGTCTTCTTTAATAATTGTTTGGCTTCATTAAATTTTTCATGGGTTTTAAAACATGTCTCTATGTTGAACACATGCTTTTTTTGGGTCATCTTTTCGGGCAAGCTTTTTGTGTTTTGCTACCCTAATGTCCAGAGTTCGGGGTTTTTTTCCCCCTACATAAAACTTTGTCACCCCCCCACTTGGTATAGTGTAGATTCCTGCATTGTCCCAGAACCCAAGCTTGGGTTTTTGTTTCGGGTTTTTTTCCAAATAGTATTTGAAGAGGGGTGGGTTTATTTTAGCCAGTTTTCTATAAAAAATTTTTTTGAAACATTAGTGGAAAACTTTGCTGCCCGGTTTTTAAAACGATGTAACTTGGGGGGCTTTTTTCAATTTGATAGGTTTTGGGGTTTTGGGCTGATGTACGTTTTTGCACGTTTCCTGCAGTCACGTTTTAAAAGGGGTTTTGGGGGAAAGTGTAGTAAAACAAAGAGTTGGTGTTTGTTTTGGTACATTCTTCTTCGGGGAAAACCCCCCCGCGGACGGGAAAATTCTGTAGGCTCTCAGAAAGAAGCCAATAACTCCCCCTTTTTAGTTCTTGTGTCTTTGGTGAGAGGAAATGTAAAAAGTTATCTTGTGGGTTTGGGCCCTTCCGGTAGATTTTAAAAAAGAAAGTTTTTTTTTCCCCTTTTTGGTAAGGAAAAACGTCGAGAAAAGGTAAAGGGTTTGTCCTTCCCCTCCTTAGAGTAAATTTTAAATTTGAAAGGTTCCGGGTTGTTGTGGTGTTGGGATGTCTGTACGTAAAAGATTTTTGGGTACAATGACCAAAATATTATCTACGTACCGCACCCAAAAGTAACTGAAAGGGGGGTTTTATTGGGGAAATCCTTTTTGGATTCCAGGTCCCCCTATAAAAATTTTTGGGCAAAAAACTGCCAAAAGGGGGGGGTTTCCCAAGGGCTTTTCAAAAGGGTTGTTTGTACTTTTTTGGGTTCCTCAAAACCCTGAAACATTTTTTAAACGAAACAAATTTTCGACAAGGCCCAAAAAATTTTGGGGGGTTTACGGTAACTCGGTATCATCTTTAATCAAAAGGGCAAAGATCAATGGTTTAAATCAAGGGGGAAAATTGGTAAATAAGGCATTTCATGTTAAAAACTTGAAAGGCTTCTTTTTTTTCATCATGTCGAGATCCCTGATACGGTTAAGGGGGTCCCGAATGCTTTGATGGGCCTGTTGTTTGGGTCCCCAGGGCTTTGCAAATTTTTCCCCAAAACTCCTGCTAGACTGTCAGGGGCGTGCCGAATCCCAGTTGTAATGGGTTTCATAGGACTTTTGGGTTTGTGGGTTTTTGGGTTTTAAACCATAAAGTTAGCTGCCCTTGGGGTTGGTGGGGGGATGAGGCGCAAGAGCTTTTTCCCTTCTTCTGTTTTCCTTTAAAGTCGCACCTAAATCCCTCCACAACCCCCTCCGGTTTTTTAAAACATCCCTTCTTCCCTTTCTACTTTCCCTATCTACGTTGGGGTGCAAGGAAGATCTATCAGCCCTTTTCCAAAATTATTTCCTTGTGCTCACCCAGCTCTACTTCCCCTTTCCCCCTCCTGCAGGGCGGGAGCCCGAAAAACATCCTTAAACAAAATTTTCCCCCGCCAACCCCCCAGAAGAAACTCGGCTCTCAAAAAAAATTTCCTCTCCTTTTGGTTTAACCCCAGCAAATGGAAATATTTGGGAGAGCTGGGCATCATCAATAAACCCTTTCTTTCTTATTTTTCTCAGTGATTCAGAATCCAAAACAAATCAGCTTAGGTCTCAAAATTTGCTTGGCATACGGAAAACCTAAAAGCGAGTTAGACACAGTGATCAAAAACCCCTTTCTTTTGGGGGGGACTCTGAGTTTAAAAAAAGGTTTAAAACAGGATTATTGGGAGCTGCCGTTTTGAACCTAGTCGTCCGTCATTCCTCGTCGCTTTTCATCCCCGGCAGTTTTAAACACTTAGCTACCTAATGATAATTTTCATCACCCCCAGCGGACAAAGGGGGGAGGGGGGTTTATCCCCCAACAGTACAGGGTTCGTTAGTAAGATGCAAATTTATTGAACGGGCGCCCAAACATAAAGTTTTCCCTCCCCGAAAAATGAAAGGAGGAAAAAAAACAGATTCTTTTTTTCAGTAAGACCCGCAAATATAATCAGAAGAAGGTTTTAAAAAACTTTGCCCCCTTTATCCCTACCAACCCCAAAGTAGCTTTTTCTTTATGGGGTTTAAACCCCCCCCCCCCCCCCCCAAAAACCCAAAAGTGCCCATGAGACCCATTTCATCTGGTATCGGGCCCCCCGGGGCCCCCCCCGGGCCCCCCCTCAAGGGCTAGAGGGTTTTGGCGAAATATTTTTCAAACCATGGGTTTCAATCGTCAGGCCCCTCTAAAGCATTCGGGGGGAAACCCCCTTAAACCCTATCAGGGATCTCGACATGAGTGTTTTGAAGCTTTGCAAGTTTTGGGCGTGACTGCCTTATTCACCAATGTCCCAGTTGATCCCAAACCCCTTGATCTTCTTCGCAGGGTTTATTTAAAAATTTTTTTCAGAGTTACCGTACCCCCCCAAGATTTTGTGAGCCTTGTCGGGAAATTTGTGTTCGTTTTAACCCGTTTTTAGGTTCGAGGACAAGAGTACAAAAACTTTGGACTAGCCATGGGATCCCCCCTTAGTGCAGTTCTTGCCAAATTTTTATATGGAGGAACCCGGGGAAACAAAAAGGTTCCCCAATTTAAAATCCCTCGTTCAGTTTCTTGGGTGCGGTCGTAGATGTTTTTTTGGTCATTGTACCCAAAAATCTTGGGGTACAGGACATCCCAACACCATCAAAAATCTGGAAAACCCACTATTAAATTTTTCTCTGGGGGAGGAGAAGGCAACCCGTTACCTTTTCTCGACGTTTTTCTTACGCACAGGGGAAAACAAACTTTTTTTTTTTTAAAGTCTAAAGGAAGCCTACCACAAGAATTTTTCTTTAAATTTTTCTTTTCCCCCTGACAAAAAGAAAATAAAAGAGGGGGGAATTATTGGCTTCTTTCTTTAGGCCTACAGAATTTCCGTCTGCAGTTCCCCGAAGAAGAATGTTTCATACATACCAAAATCTTTTAGTTCACTTCACTTTTCCCCTTCACTTCATACCCTGACTTTCAGGAAACGTGCAAAACGTTTCATCAAACAAGCCAACCCTATCAAATTTAAGGGAAAAAATCCAAATTTCATCGTTTTTTCCGGCAGAACGTTGCCATAATGTTTCAAAAAAGTTTTTACAGAAACTGGCTAAAATTCTTTCCCGTTTCAACTTTCTTTAGGGAAACCCGATACAAAAAACCCCGCTTGAAATTTTGGCAAAGTGCGGAATCTACCTATCCCTGGGGGGGGTTTTGACAAAAATATTTTTAGGGGGAAAAACCCGAACTTGGCATTAGGAAGCAGGGAAAACAAAAATGCTTGCAGGGAAAGGGGCCCCAAAAAAAGCATGTGTTCCTTTGAGCGATGTTTGGAAAACCCCATGAAATTTAAAGAAACTAAAATAGTTAAATTTAAAAAAGGGCTACTTAAGGCGGGGAAAATTTCATTTTAAGCTGCACTAAATTTTTTTCAGTAACATATAAAGCAAAAAACCGGTAGTTACCGTATTTTAAAAATTTCTTTAAACAAAAAGGGGGGGTTTCCCTTCCCGGGAAACTGGTGTTTTCTTGATGCCCGGGAGGTCCCCCTCTTGCCTCACTCCTTTTGTTCCATTATACTATACTACTACTACTTTCCACCCCTTTCCCGCATTTACCTCACCCGACTCCCGCCCCCCTTTTTATATGGGGTTTTTTTTCTTAGTTTTCTCTGTATTTGGACTGAAGGGAAACCACTCGTGGCGGAAAACTTTCCTTTAAAAAATGTCCCGAATGTACATAAGTGTCTTTTTTTACAACTGGTATGTTAGTGGGATGAATTGTAAAGGACGATGTTGGACACCTCAAAGAAATTTAATGAAAACTAAACTAGTGTTAAAAAATATGACTTATTTACGGAGGGAAAAAACATTGAAGCTGCCCCTAATCACTATCAGTAACACTATAAAGCAAAAATTCCCGGTTTGTTCGTTTTTTCAAAAAATTTAATTTAAGGGACCTTTTCCCATCCCGGGAAATGCTGGTTTTCATGAAAGTCAGAAAGGGCCCCTCTCTTGCCCCCCACCTCCCTTTGATCCCTTTTTCTTTCTCTACTTCCCCCTCTTTTCCTTTCGTCACTTCAAAATGACTCCTGCCACTATATATATGGTTTTTTTAGGTTTCTCTGGATTTTTAAGAAGAAGCCCCTCGCAGCGAAAACGTTTCCCTTTTCTAAATGTCCTGAACTGGGCAAAAAGTGTCTTTTTTTTACACGTAAAAGGCCTGCCCAGTATGATAAAAAAGGCCCCCGCTGCAGTGTTCCTCCCTTTTTTTTGTTCTTTTGAAATTTATTTACCGTTTATGGCGCCCCCCTCAGTCGAAGTCAAATGTGGGGGTTTCTCGATTTTTCGCGGAAATCGAAATAAAGACGAAGAAAAATTTGTAGGGTTTTTTTTGGGCCCGTGGCTGGACGACCCCCAGATGGGCTTTTTACGAGCTCCAGTATGACCGTGTTAAAAAAGTTGGGAAAAATTACCCACTTTTTGGGAAAGTAAAAAGGGCACAAATGCAACTTAAAGTGAAATTTATTTTGGCCCAAAGTTTCGCTTTTCCCAGGAGCTTTTTCAAGCCATTACAAACAATACATGGACACAGAGGGTATTATAAAGGCTCAGAGTGAGGTGCAATATATTGAGGTAACATTTCGATGTTCACTAGTGGTTAGTATTAGTAGTGGTAGGGGACAAAAGTAATAAAATATGATAGAGCAATTAATTCGTACAAGAGTGAAAGGATATAAAAGCTTTTTACTTGGGTAACTTTAAAAATAGGTTGGACAAATATAGACTGGAAAGAGGCAGCTTGTTTCATGTTCACTCAATGAACACATTTATGCATACAGGAACGATAACTTGAACAACGCTTGTGTACAACACCGAAATTCCGCAAATCATCTCATGAAAATTCAGAGACGCCCAATTAGTGATCAAAGAACTAATTTCCACAGACGCAAGTGCCTCGAATCAGCACTGATCGCTGTTTCGAATACAATTAAACAAAACAACGGCAGCTTCACCATCTCCGAAGTCTTAGCAAGAATCCTCCTGAAAACAGTAAACCCTGCCATCACATAGTCTCTCCTGTTATACTACACAAAGCACATTACAGAGAGTGAACACTGAAACAAGCTGCCTCTTTCCAGTCTATATTTGTCCAACCTATTTTTATGTTACCCAAGTAATAGCTTTTATATCCTTTTACTCTTGTACGAATTAATTGCTCTATCATATTGTATTACTTTCGTCACTACTACTACCACTAGCGAACATCGAAATGTTACCTGAAAAAGGGCATACTGCAGCTTTATACATCATTAGTAAGGCCTCACCTAGATTATGCAGCTCAATTCTGGTCTCCATATTACAGAATGGACATAAATTCGTTAGAAAACATTCAGCGTAGGATGACTAAATTAATACATAGCATTAGAAATCTTCCTTATGAAGAAAGATTGAAGACTCTTAAGTTACATTCACTTGTTAGACGAAGAATGAGGGGAGACCTGATCGAAGTGTACAAGTGGAAGATAGGTATTAATAAAGGGAATATTAACAAGGTCTTGAGGATATCTCTCCAAGAGAGAACCCGCAGTAATGGATTTAAATTAGATAAGTTTAGATTTAGAAAGGACATATGAAAGTATAGGTTTGGAAATAGGGTAGTTGATGAGTTTGGGAAAAGTCTACCTAGTTGGGTTATTGAGGGTATGACTTTGGGTAGTTTCAAATTTAGGTTGGATAAGTACATGGTGGGAGGGGTTGGATTTGAGAGGGACTTGCAATCGGAATTGTTT
>NW_026509772.1:0-40745 GCF_026875155.1 Cherax quadricarinatus | reverse complement strand
CACAACTATCAAGAAATTTTTAGGTCAAGTTTAGGGAGTTTAAGGTCCTGTAGATGTAGATTGCACAGTAGTAAGTGTGGATGTACGAACAGGAGTAAGTTTAGATCTATGAAGAGTGGGGGGGTGTGTTGCCAGGGATGGGATTTAGTGATTATCTTACTGCAGCTTTTTTTGGGTTATTATTGGCTTTAGGTGTATTGCTGCCGTTGACCCCAAGCACAAATAGCATAGGTGAGGTATGGATAAATAAGCGAGTGGTATAGTGTGAGAAGGGCATTTGCGGCACGTAGTATCGTATCTTGGAGAGGATCCCAACTTTTTGGATACTTTTTTGGTTATGTGTTGGATAGGGGTGTGAAATTCAGGTTGTTGTCAAGGTATAGGCCTAGGAATTTGCCCTCATTATGTCTGGTAATTAGAGTGTTGTCAATCTTAATGTTTAATTTGTGCATCTCCTGCTCTGCTACCAAACATAAATAGTAGGTTTTGTCAGTGTTAAGCGTAAGTTTATTGGCTGTCATCCAAGTCGATATTTTGATCAGCTCCTCGTTAACAATGGTGTTGAGGGTGGCAAGATTAGGGTGAGAGAGACATAAGTCGTGTCGTCAGCAAAGAGAATGGGTTTCAGGTGTTGGGATACGTTTGGAAGATCATTGATGTATATGAGGAAGAGCAGGGGACCAAGGACATTTCCCCTGCGGAACTCCAGAAATCAAGTGGCCGTGTTGTTGATGCTGTCTTTAATGGTAACATACTGATACCTATTAGTAAGGTAAGATTTGAAATAAGCAAGCCCCAATGGCCTCTTATACCCGTAATGGTCAAGTTTGTGGAGTAGGATGTCGTGGTCTACTGTGTCAAAAGCTCTTCTTAGGTCAATAAAAATTCCTAGTGGATATTCCTTTATTTTCCAATGCTGTGTAAAGCAGATCTAGCATTTTTATGATTGCAAACATTTGTGCTTTTTTTTTCCTAAATCCAAAATTGGCAGGGGTTGAGTATGTTTTGTGCTATAAATGAATATAGTCTCCTGTGCACGAGTTTCTCAAAGATTTTGGATAGCAATGGTAGTTGATATTGGCCTATAGTTGTTTAAGTCTGTAGGGGTCACCACCTTTAAAGTATTGGTGTAACCCTTGCCATCTTGAGTAGTTTCGGGAAGGTGCTAGTTTCTAGTGACTTGTTAAAAACGTAATGAAATAGCATGCAAAAGGATATGGGTCGCTCGCTTGTAAAGTAATGGTGGGACATTAGACAGATTCCCAGAGTTGTTTTTAAGTGACTTTATAATCTCGGTGACTTCCAAGGGCTCAGTTGGTGCAAGATAGAAGGAATTTGGGAAATTCCCATCTAGGTAGTCCCCAGCATGGGCATTAGTATGTGGGATTTTATTGGCGAGATTAGATCCTATGGTTGAGAAGAAGTCGTTTATCTTGTTAGCTGTGTCAGTGGGATGTAGTGGTGTTTCATTAGGTTTAGTTAGGACAATATTCTTGGTTTTTTTCAGTTTGTGGGTCCCTAGAATCTGAGTGTTTTCCAGGTCTTTTTTATATCTCCTCTAGTGTCTGTGAATCTACTGGAGTAGTATAGTTGTATGGCTTTCTTTATTACTTTGGTGAGAACTGATGAATAGTGTTTAAGAATATCTTTGTGTATTAAGCCCTGTATTATCCCTGTGCATTATCCTAATCCCGGAGCAAAATTTAACAAATGGGGAAAATAAATTCCAGCTATTGAAATTAAATTATGTCCGTAGTTACGCTAAGCCACTCAAACTCCAAGAGACATGAAAGTTGCAGAAGCAAACATTTGAGGCATTCGAAGAGGAGAACTTCGTCGTGATATCTGCAAAACAGTTTTTATCCACTACAAGAGATAAAGATCACGGACAACCTAACAAAATCCTGAAGAGAACAAGTCGCCCATCAAATGGTCACTTCATTGATTGCTTCTAAATCAATATATCCTTGACTTCAAGAGCACAGCTGAAAAGTCACTGAAGGACATGCTAACTGCTTCCACTTCGACAAGGACCAAAAACAAGAGGACTTTTTGTACAAAAGTACAAAACATGTTGGCTGCTATTTTTTTATTTCACTCGCTGATTATCGATAACCGGACTTATACAACCTAGTCTAGCACCATATCCTGAGCCATTAACGACTCTGTATTTACGGTTTGTAGCTAGCTGTACCAATAAATAACTAATGCACACTGGCTATATTCGTCAGCCAGGTGATTATATTTTTCAAGCCTCGTGCAGGGACCTGCAGAATTAAACCAGGGATTCAGTCTTATGCTACAAGTTGCAAGGCGTGTTGCAAGTGCAACATCCATCTCGCCACCAGCTCCCCAGTACCCTGCTACCGGAGCACCATACTCAACACCTTCCCTCAAGACAAAATAGTGCACCCCCTGACAGTCCAGATATGAGGGGGCTCCCTTCCTACCACACTGTCACATACCTACCATAATAATAAAATTACCCTCCACAATCGATCTCCCTGGTATTCCAAATTGTTCCTGGTGAATAACCTCACCCAACACCTTTTTCATCCTATTCCTTTCTCAAATAACTTATAATCCACACAAAGCCATCACGGTCTCATGAGTGATACCCCCAACCTACTCTTCATAGAATTTCGTACAACGGCCTCTGCCTCCCCCACCCCTAATAATTTTCATACCATCTGTCTGCATATAACCCCATTGCCTCCACTGTCTGCAACACTGGACACCTATATCCACCCAAATCCTTCTGCACTTCAAAACGAGGGACACTTGAAGCCTTGGGCCTGGCGCTCTGTGAAAGGCACATACGTCGATGGTTTATCCCTCCCCCCCAAGAGTACTGCATCCAATCATTCTACAGATACCCCCATCCTTTAATTCCTCGATTTCTACATGATCATAAACTCCACTCTTAGCCCCCTCCCCCCACTTCATAACAATGTCTTAAACCCTCATAATAATTTAACAACCCAAACCTTTTCAGAGAATACCTCTAACTCTCGATGACGTACAACAACTTTAAAGCCTCTATAGCGATCACATCCCACCATAATATTAAACCTCCCCCACTACCTTTATAATGATTTCGACGCTAATATAAATCAAACCTACTCATAGCCTCAGTATTCACAAGAATATGCACTTTGAGCTTCCTGTGTGACCGAGACCCAAACCGCCAAGGAATCCCACGCAACTTCAGACAGAACTTAAATGAGTATGTGGAAAAAAGACATTCATGTACAGTTCAGGTCATTTATTAAAGGAAACGTTTCTCCACGAGTGACTTCTTCAGTCCTAATACAAAGAAAACTAAGAAAATGAGTATATATAGTGGCAGGAATCAGGTGGAGTGTTGCGTGGGTAGAGGTGGTAGTGGTAGTAGTGGAACTAATGTGGTGAAACGGGTTGGGTTAGAAAAAGACCTGTTGACATAATGTTACAGCAGTCTCTAGAATGGGTAATATCCTGTTGATTAGCAATTTTGAGATACTGTAACTATCGGACTTTTGATGGATAGTGTTATTGACAGCAATCAGGGCAGCTTCTATGCACTTTCGCCATCTTAAATCGTCTTCTTTAATCACTAGTTTAGCCTCACTGAATTTCATGAGGTGTCCAACAATGTCCCTATGTTGAACACACGCGTTTTTATGGTCATCATTTATGCAAGCTTTCTTTTTATGTTATTCTAATGTCCAGAGCTCTGGCTGTTTCTCCCCACATATACTTTGTCACACACCCCACATGGTATAGTGTATATTCCTGCACTTGTGCCAGAATCATGTTTGGGTTTTTGTACCAGGTTTCTAATAGTAATTTATGAGCTGGTAGATATTTTAGCTAGTTTTCTGTCAAACATTTTTGAAACGTTAGTTGCAACGTTGCTGACCGGTAAAACGATGTAACTTGGAGGCTTTTCTTCAATTCGATTGGTGTTGGACTTGAGGATACGTGTCACGCGTTTCCTGCAGTCACGTATGAAGTGTAGAGGAAAGTGTAGTGAACTAAAAAAATGGGTGATGTATGTGCATTCTTTGAGGAACTGCGGACTGGAAATTCTGTAGGCTCTCAGAAAGAAGCCTATAACTACCCTTCTTTTATTTCTGGTGTCATGTCCTGGACTGTACATAAGCGTCTTTTTCCACATCTTGTCGGTATCACCATACCATTTCTTTACATGGGTATGTTTATGGTAGAAACGTTTCGCCAGGAAGTGATTTCTTTCGTCTGGTATAGAGAAGAATGGTGGAAGATGAGGAGTTTGAGGTAATCATCCCTTAACCTAAAAATGGTGCGCTCAGTCCATCGGTCTTCATAAAAGTACAGCATATGCATGCGCGGGGAAGGTGTTCATATACTGCAGACAGGTTAGGTAGAGCAGTTGAAGGCGGCGTCACCGGTGGAGAAAATCCACTGTAAGGTAGTAGTCATGCTTATAAGTTAGACAAGCGTGGTTGCAACTTGGGATGGCAACTATTTTCCACCATCGCTCATTATCGGTATTTGAAGCCGACAATACAAACTTCATACTGCAGCACAGTTTATTCGAATATGCTGAATATATCAAATATTACATGGATAAATGTATATATGCAATTGTATACCTGGAGTTTACCTGGAGAGAGTTCCGGGGGTCAACGCCCCCGCGGCCCGGTCTGTGACCAGGCCTCCTGGTGGATCAGAGCCTGATCAACCAGGCTGTTGCTGCTGGCTGCACGCAAACCAACGTACGAGCCACAGCCCGGCTGATCAGGAACTGACTTTAGGTGCTTGTCCAGTGCCAGCTTGAAGACTGCCAGGGGTCTGTTGGTAATCCCCCTTATGTGTGCTGGGAGGCAGTTGAACAGTCTCGGGCCCCTGACACTTATTGTATGGTCTCTTAACGTGCTAGTGACACCCCTGCTTTTCATTGGGGGGATGGTGCATCGTCTGCCAAGTCTTTTGCTTTCGTAGTGAGTGATTTTCGTGTTTCAAGTTCGGTATAGTCCCTCTAGGATTTTCCAGGTGTATATAATCATGTATCTCTCCCTCCTGCGTTCCAGGGAATACAGATTTAGGAACCTCAAGCGCTCCCAATAATTGAGGTGTTTTATCTCCGTTATGCGCGCCGTGAAAGTTCTCTGTACATTTTCTAGGTCGGCAATTTCACCTGCCTTGAAAGGTGCTGTTAGTGTGCAGCAATATTCCAGCCTAGATAGAACAAGTGACCTGAAGAGTGTCATCATGGGCTTGGCCTCCCTAGTTTTGAAGGTAATTGCTCGATAAATTACAAATAATTTTTCTCTGATAACGCTATTCTCTCTAGGTCAATATTTCTTTTTCTATTTTACTCGAATCTAAAGCATTTTGCCCGAAATCTGCTCAGCTCGGATGAAAACTCGCGGGCGTGCACATGGACACGCACACACAGAAGCTAGAGCATCAGGCGCATATAACAGGAAGGGCACTGCAATGGATCAGAGAATACCTGACAGGGAGGCAACAACGATTCATGGTACGTAATGATGTATCACAGTGGGCACCTGTGACGAGCGGGGTCCCACAGGGGTCGGTCCTAGGACCAGTGCTATTTTTGGTATATGTGAACGACATGATGGAAGGGTTAGACTCAGAAGTGTCCCTGTTTGCAGATGATGTGAAGTTAATGAGGAGAATTAAATCTGATGAGGACCAGGCAGGACTTCAAAGAGACCTGGACAGACTGGACACCTGGTCCAGCAAATGGCTTCTCGAATTTAATCCGCCAAATGCAAAGTCATGAAGACAGGGGAAGGGCACAGAAGACCACAGACAGAGTATAGGCTAGGTGGCCGAAGACTGCAACTCACTCAAGGAGAAAAATCTTGGGTGAGTATAAACACCGAAATGTTTTCCGGAAGCACACATCAATCAGATAACTGCTGCAGCATATGGGCGCCTGGCAAACCTGAGAACAGCATTCCGATACCTTAGTAAGGAATCGTTCAAGACACTGTACACCGTGTATGTCAGGCCCATACTGGAGTATGCAGCACCTGTTTGGAACCCGCACTTGATAAAGCACGTCAAGAAACTAGAGAAAGTACGAAGGTTTGCCACAAGGTTAGTTCCAGAGCTAAGGGGAATGTCCTATGAAGAAAGATTAAGGGAAATCGGCCTGACGACACTGGAGGACAGGAGGGTCAGGGGAGACATGATAACGACATATAAAATACTGCGTGGAATAGAAAAGGTGGACAAAGACAGGATGTTCCAGGGAGGGGACACAGAAACAAGAGGCCACAATTGGAAGTTGAAGACACAAATGAGTCAGAGAGATATTAGGAAGTATTTCTTCAGTCATAGAGTTGTAAGGCAGTGGAATAGCCTAGAAAATGACGTAGTGGAGGCAGGAACCATACACAGTTTTAAGACGAGGTTTGATAAAGCTCATGGAGCGGGGAGAGAGAGGGCCCAGTAGCAACCGGTGAAGAGGCGGGGCCGGGAGCTAAGACTCGACCCCTGCAACCACAAATAGGTGAGTACAAATAGGTGAGTACACACACACACCCCGCCAAATGCAAAGTCATGAAGATCGGAGGAGGGCAAAGAAGACCGCAGACAGAGCATAGGCTAGGTGGCTAAAGGCTGCAAACCTCACTCAAGGAGAAACACCTAGGAGTGAGTATAATACCGAATACATAGCTAAAAGCACACATTAACCAGATAACTGCTGTGGCATATGGGAGCTTGGCAAACCTGAGAATAGCGTTCCGGTACCTCAGCAAGGAATCGTTCAAGACTTTATACACTGTACGTCAGGCCCATACTGGAGTACGCAGCACCAGTTTGAAACCCAAACCTGGTCAAACACGTCAAGAAATTAGAGAAGTTCAAAGGTTTGCAACAAAGCTAGTTCCAGAGCTAAGGGGAATGTCCTATGAAGAAAGGTTAAGGGAAATCGGTCTGACAACACTGGAGGACAGGAGGGTCAGGGGAGACATGATAACGACATACAAAATGCTGCGTGGAATAGACAAGGTGGACAGAGACAGGATGTTCCAGAGATGGGACACAGAAACAAGGGGTCACAATTGGAAGCTGAAGATTCAGATGAGTCAAAGGGATGTTAGGAAGTATTTCTTCAGTCATAGAGTAGTTAGAAAGTGGAATAGTCTGGCAAGCGATGTAGTGGAGGCAGGAACTATATATAGTTTTAAGACGAGGTATGATTAAGCTCATGGAGCAGGGGTAGAGAGGATCTAGTAGCGGTCGGTGGAGAGGCGGGGCCAGAAGCTGAGTCTCGACCCCTGCAACCACAATTAGGCGAGTAGAATTAGGCGAGTACACACACGCGCGCTTGCGCGCACGCACGCACGCACACGCACACGCACACGCACACGCACACACACACACACACACACCACACACGTCAGGGACACTACCAGAGAGAGAGGGGAGGATGAGCCAGCAAGACTGGATCTTGTGTTCACCCTGAGCAGTTCGGACATTGAGGACATCACTTACGAGAAGCCCCTTGGAGCTAGCGATCACGTGGTTCTGAGTTTTGATTATATAGTAGAGTTACAAGTGGAGAAGGAAACAGGAACTGAATGGGAAAAGCCAAACTACAAAAGGGAGGACTACACAGGTATGAGGAACTTCCTGCAGGAGGTTCAGTGGGACAGAGACCTGGTAGGAAAATCAGTAAACGAGATGATGGAATATGTAGCAACAAAGTGCAAGGAGGCAGAGGAAAGGTTTGTTCCCAAGGGAAACAGAAATAATAGGAAGGCCAAAGCGAGCCCTTGGTTTACCCGAAGGTATAGGGAGGCAAAAACTAAGTGCACCAGAGAACAGAAAAAGTACAGAAGGCAAAGGACCCAGGAAAATAAGGAGATTAGTAGAAAAGCCAGAAACGAGTATGCACAGGTAAGGAGGGAGGTCCAGCGACAGTACGAAAACGTCATAGCATCGAAAGTCAAGTCTGACCCGAAACTGCTGTATAGCCACATTAGGAGGAAGACAACAAAGACCAGGTGATAAGGCTGAGGAAAGAAGGTGGAGAACTCACAAGAAACGATCAAGAGGAGCTCAACATGAGATTTAAGGAAGTATTTACAGTGGAGACAGGAAGGCCTCTTGTGGGACAGACCAGACGGGGACACCAGCAAGGAATATACCAAAAAAAGTGTTGGATGATTCATATTACAGATTGAGAGAGGTTGAAATGAAGAAACTGCTAAGGACATCGATACCTTCAAAGGCAATGGGAACCTGACATTCTCCCACATGGGTCCTTAGAGAGGCGAGCGGATATAGGTTGTGTGTCCACTTACCACCAATCTTCAACACGTCCCTTGGAAACTGTGGCAATCCTACCTGAGGCTAAGGAAGATGGCATATGT
Source organism: Cherax quadricarinatus (assembly GCF_026875155.1). Lineage (NCBI taxonomy): Eukaryota > Metazoa > Arthropoda > Malacostraca > Decapoda > Parastacidae > Cherax > Cherax quadricarinatus. The sequence continues at coordinate 32,367 of NW_026509772.1, read as the reverse complement.
AGTTCCCATTTTTAAAAAGGAGACCAGAAAAAGAGGCAATAACTATAGACCTGTGTCATGGCATGTCTAGTATGCAAATTTATGGTGAGATTATCAGGAGGAGAGTTTGGTGGAGACCCTGGAACAGAACAAGAGTATAAATGCCCACCAGCATGTTTCATGGAAGACAAATCCTGTGTCACAAACCTTCTGGTGTTTTATGATATAAGTACAGAAGTAAGACACGAGAGAGAAGGGTGGGTTGATTGCATCCTTTTGGACTGCAAGGTCTTTGACACAGTTCCTCACAAGAGATTAGTGCAGAAGGCTAGTGGATCAGCTCATTTAGTGGCTAGGCACTGCAATGGATCAGAGAATACATCGACCAGGGAGGCAACAAACGAGTCATGGTACGTGTCTGACTGTATCACTGAACTGGGCGCCTGTGACGAAGCGGCGCGGTCCCACAGGGGCTCGGTCCTAGGGACCAGTGCTATTTATTGGTATATGTGAACGACACTGATGGAAGGGTTTAGAACTCAGAAGTGTCCCTGTTCGCAGAGATGTGAAGTTAATGAGGAGAATTAAATCAGATGAGGGAACCGTGCAGGACTTCAAAGTGACCTGGACAGACTGGACACCTGGTCCAGCAACTGGCTTCCTCGAATTAATCCCGCCAAATGCAAGTCATGAAGATAGGGAAGGGCAAAGAGACCGCATGAACAGAGTTTAGGCTAGGGTGGCTCAAAGACTGCAAACTTGCTACAGGCAGAAAGATCTTGGAAGTGAGTAAAACACCGTGCATTGTCTCGGAAGCACACATCAACCAGGTAACTGCTGCAGGACATATGGAACGCGCCCTGGCAACCTAGGAGAACAGCGTTCCACGATACTAATAAGGAATCGTTCAAGACACTGTACACGTGTATGTCAGGGCCAATACTGGAGTATGCAAGCACAGTTTGGAACCCTGCACTTGAGTAAGCACGTCAAGTAACTAGAGAAAGTGCAAAGGTTTTGCGACCAAGGTTAGTTTCAGAGCTAAGGGAATGTCTTATGAAGAAAGGTTAAGGAAATCGGCCTGAACGACACTAGAGGACAGCGAGGGGTCAGGCGGAGACATGATAACGAATATAAAAAATCAATGCAGAAATAGAAGGGAAGGGGACACAGAAACAAGAAGGTCACAATTTTGGATGTTTATGTAGAGAATAGGAATATGATGAGTAGATGAGATATAGGAAGTATTTCTTCAGTCACAGAGTTGTCAGGCAGTGGAATAGCCTAGAAAGTGATGTAGTGGAGGCAGGAACCATACACAGTTTTAAGACGAGGTATGATAAAGCTCATGGAGCGGGGAGAGAGAGAGGACCCAGTAGCAACCGGTGAAGAGGTAGGGCCAGGAGCTAGGACTCGACCCCTGCAACCACAAATAGGTTAGTACAAATAGGTGAGTACACACACACGAGCTTTTAAATTTTTGCACCAACTTCACCTTAAACCAGCAAATAATAGAGCCTACAAGACTGAAGAATACACTAGACCTCATCTCCACTAACAATGATGATCTGATACGAAATATTACCATATCAAAAACAATATACTCAGATCACAACATAAGAGGTTCAGAATGTATGCGCTGGGCCCAGGACCGACAAAATGTGATCAGTCACGAAGGAACCTTCACCTAATTCAACTTCAATGACAAAAACATAAGGCGGAACCAAGTAAACCAGGTCCTAAATGATATAAACTGTGAAGATAACTTAAGCACCTCGGATCCAATCTATGTCCTTAGAACAAAATTAACTCTGGCTCTCGACGGTTAGTCAAGGAATATATTCCTTTAAGAAAAGGAGAAGTAAAACTAGAAGAGAAAGACGCTCTATGCAAGCGAAGGCAAAGAAATAAGACGTGGCTTAAAAAGAGGCCAATATATCCTAGTAATAATTAGGAAAAACAACTGGAGAGGAAATAGAAAAACATCGAATTAAAGCTTAAAGGAAATCTTTACAGGAGTTAAAGAGACGGCAGGAGAACTAAATAGACAAATATGAAATTGAAAAGAAATCCCAAATATTTATTTTTTTATGCAAATCAAAGTCAGAGAACAACATCATTATGAGCCCTACTTAAACGAGATGGGTTATACTGATTGAAAAAAGGAAATGAGTGAGCTACTCAAAGTCCCAATTATGATGTTTTTAAACCAAATGCAGTATAATGTGATCCTTTATTGACTACGTTTCGCCCAAACACAGTGGGCTTTTTCCAAGTCACAAACAGAACTAACTGGGGTGGAAGGATAACGCGAGTATTTATAGTACGGCTGAGGCTAGGTGAAGTAGGTGATCTGATGAATGTACCGAGTTGGGTTGTAGGTTCTAAACTTGGGTAGCTTGGAAAGGAGGACTGGACAAGTTTGTGAGCAGACCGTTACAGTGTTTTCTTTTTTTTTGTGGGATAGCGATGAAGAAGTTTCTTTGGCAAGTGGTTCAGTCTATGGTATAGAAGCCACTATTCTGGTTGAAGTTGATCGGATATAGAAATAAGTGATGATTCCAGGATTCTTCGGTATTGAGTGTGGTCTTCTGTGGCGATCAGTCTTGAGTATCTGTAGTTCTATCAAGTGGTTGTGTGAATTACGTATGTTGTACGCAGGCATTCCTTGTTCGTTCTGACCTGATGCGTATTGTGTTCTGAAATACGTGTTTGAGCGTCCCTTGATGTTTCGCCCCGTTTAATTTGTTGCAGATTTACAAGGGATTATGTATACCCTCAGAGGATGGAGGCTTGTCTGCCTACTAATGGTGATGGCCTTGCATGGTGTGGTGGTGGAGGTAGATACTTGGAATGATGTTTGGCAAAGATGTTGGAAACATGCTTTGGCAATGGAGTGGTGGGAAGATATGTATCTCCTTCTCGGCAGTGTCTTCTCTGGGTGTGTTGAAGATGTTAGTGCTCGCCGTATGCAGTCTCTGATGAAGTGACGAGGATAGTGGGTTTGGATATTACCTGTTCCATTTATAGTGCATCTTCTCAAGGAACTCGTGTGCAGATTCTGAGTGCCGCAGGAAGAAGCTATATATACACCAGTTTGGTTTTGGTGTCGTGGTGAGAGTAGAAGTGGAGAAGATCGTTTTGGTTGGTGGGTTTTCGATAGACTTTAAATCGAGTTTCGTTGTCAGCTTTGAGAGATAGAACATCAAGGATAAAGGAAGAGTGTTGTCGACCTCTTCTTCAAGTGTGAACTGGATTGAAGGCTCGACCTGGTTGAGATTGTCTTGCGATGAGCTGAACGTTGAAGCGTTTAGGTGTTATGTATTTAAGGAGAATGTCGTCACATACGGAAGCCAGGTGACAGACGATAGGAATAATGGTGGAGATAACGTTCGGTCTTCTAGATGTTCCATGTATAGGTTCGCTAGGACTGCACTGAGTGGCGAACCAAGGGTAGTCAAAAGTCTGCTGAAAGAGGTGATTTTAGAAAGAGAAAAACACGTAAAGCCAACACATAGTTCAACCAGGTCGAGAAGTCGCTGGCTTGGAATGGGAAAGATCAAGTGAATCGTAAATTTTCTTCGCAAGAGATCGAGGGTTGTTTAGTAGGTATTTTAGTGAATGGGAAAGTCACGCAAGGCGGGAAAGTTCTTGTTCTGTTTTGGTTGCGAATGCGATTGGAAAAGATAAAAATCCCCTGAGTTTTTGGAAATGTGGGATGATAGTGCCCAAGGTTTCGATATCAGTCCGACATCTCAAACACTCGGTGATCTGATTTCTCAATCGCATTCGCAACATAAACTCAGGAACAAAAACTTTCCAGCCTTGACGTGACTTCCCTTTTCACTAAGTATACTAAACAAGCCATCGTCTCTTGCGCAAGAAAATTGAGTTCACTTGTCTTTCCCTTTCCCCCAGCGACTTTCATCGCCCTGGTTTAAATTGTTTGGCTTTCGTGTTTCTTTTTAAAAAAATCCCTCTTTCAGCAGTTTTTGGAATCCCCATGGGTTTCGCCATCATTTGCAGTCCTAGCGAACCTATAAATGGAAATCTGAAGCAAACGTTTCCCCACCATTATTCCTTCGTCTGTCACCTGGCCCCGTTAGTTGAGACTTTCCTATAAACCCCTAAACGCTCAACGTTTTCAAGCTTCCAAGAAAGAAAAACCGGTGAGCTTCATAATTTACCTTGGGGGAAAGGGGGGGCCCACAAACATTCCTTTCCTTGATGTTCTATCTGAAAAGTGCCCCAAAAATTTTTTAAAAAAGTTATCGAAAACCCCCCAAACCCAAAACGTCTTCTCCCTTCTACTCTCCCACGACACCAAAACCAAAAAGTGGTGTAAATTTTGGCTTCTTCTGCGTGCACTCAGAATCTGCAGCAAAGGTTTTTCTTGAGGAAGAATGCATATAATTGAACAGGATTTTTCCAAATCCTATCCTGTAAATTATCAGAGACTGCAACGGCGAGCAAAACATCTTAAAAACACCCAGGAAGAACTGCCCAGAAGAGTACTGTCCTTCCCCCCCAACTCCATTGCCAAAAATGTTTCCAAAATCTTTGCCAAAAACATTTCCCAAAATCTCCCCACAACCAGACCATCAAGGCTCACCGTGTAGGGAGGGCAAGCCCCCCATTCCCCGCGGGGTATAATAATCCCTTGTAATGACTGCAACAAGTTATCGTGGGCGGAAAAAATAAGGGACCCCCAAAACGTATTTAGAAAACCAATACGCAAGCAGGTCTGACGACACAAGGAATGCTGCGTCAAAAACCCTAATTCAAAACCCTTGTAAACTACAGAAACTCAAGACTTATGCCACAGAAGAAAACACTAATACCGAAGAAACCTGGAATCATCATTATTTCTTATCCCAAACTTTAACCAGAATAGTGGTTCATAAAATAGTGAACACTTGCCAGAAACTTTTTCTCGCTATCCACATAAGAAACTGTAGAAAGGTTGTCACAAAACTTGTTCCAGTTCCCTTTTCCAAAACTACCCCAAATTTTTTGACTCTCAACCCAAATCGGTACATCATAGATGCAGCATTCTTTCCCCGACCTCAGCCCGGGGCTATAATACCGCGTTCCCTTTCCCCCCCAGGTAGTTTGTTTTTGATGAAAAAGCCACTGTGTGGGCGAAAGAGTCAAAAAGGATCACTTTTAGCTTTGGGTTTATATTGCCATTGGTCGGTATTTTATACCATTTATTTCCATGCTGTTTTAGCAAACCGCTAACCGACTGGGTCGAAACCTAAAAGAATTTACGAGAAAAAACGAATTTGGCAGACTCGAAAACCCATTTAATATTACCATGACGCCAAATGATTCGAAAAAAGGGGTAAATGAATTTCCCTGCGCTCTGCCCCGGGACAGATTTTGAAACTCCGTGTTAATTTAAGAACTGCAAAAAAGCCCTTGTCATATGCTTTTAACTCCTATGGAGGAGGCAGGAAAAAGGGTTCTTCCAAGCTGCTAAAAACAACAGAATAGCCCCCCCTCCCCAAAGGGGGCGTAAAGGACCGATAGACTAAGTCCCTATATAAAAATTTTTAAAAGGGTTTAAGAAGCAGATCGCCACCATCTAGATACCCCTCGTCACACAACCCAGGGAAAAATGGGTTTAGAGCGATCGTCCGTCTGTCCCAACAGGCTACTAGAAGACAAACAAAAAGTAAACACGGACTTTGCAAAAGCCTTTGACAAGTGTGACCATGTTGTAATAGTGCACAAAATGCATGATAAAGGAATATCAGGAAAAGTTGGTTGGTGGACCTATAATTTCCTAACAAATAGAACATACAGAACACAAAGAGGCCTGGTCACAGACCGGGCCGCGGGGTGTTGACCCCCGGAACTCTCTCCAGGTAAACTCCAGGTAAAGTGTGAGGCAGCTACAGTCAAAAGCTCTGTTCCACAAGGCACAGTACTCGCTCCCATGCTGTTCCTCATCCTTATGTCTGACACAGTTTTCCTTTGCAGATGACACCCGAATTTGCATGACAGTGTCCTCCACTGAAGACACCACAAGACTCCAGGCGGATATCAACCAAATCTTTGAAAAGGTCGAAGAAAACACTGAAGTTCAATGATGAGAAATTTCAATTACTCCGATATGGAAAACGTGAGGAAATTAAAACTATAGGAGTATAAAAATTCCAACCACACAATAGAACGAAGAACTAATCTAAAAGACCTGGGAGTGATCATATCAGAGGATCTCACCATCACATCTGCTAGAAAAATGATAGGATGGATAATGAGAATCTTCAAAACTAGGGATGCCAAGCCCATGATGACACTTTTCAGGTCACTTGTCCTATCTAGGCTGGAATATTGCTGCACACTAACAGCACCTTTCAAGGCAGGTGAAATCGCTGTCCTAGAAAGTGTACAGAGAACATTCATGGCACATTTAACTGCGATAAAACACCTCAGTTACTGGAAACGCTTGAAGTTCCTCAACCTGTACTCCTTAGAACGCAGGCGGGAGAGATACACGATTATATACATTTGGAAAATCCTAGAGGGATTAGTACCAAACCTGCACACGAAAATCACTCCCTGTGAAAGCAATAGACTCGGCAGACGATGCAACATCCCCCACCCCCCAAATGAAAAGCAGGGGTACCACAAGCACGATAAGAGACAACACAAAGTGTCAGGGGCCAAAGACTGTTCAACTGCCTCCCAGCATACATAAGGGGGATTACCAATAGACCCCTGGCTGTCTTCAAGAAGGCGCTGGACAAGCACCTAAAGTCAGTACCTGACCAGCCGGGCTGTGGTTCGTTCGTCGGGTTGCGTGCGGCCAACAGTAACAGCCTGGTCATAGACCGGGCAGCGGGGGCGTTGACCCCCGAAGTCCTCTCCAGGTATATCTCCACTCCCCTCCTCCGTGCGATAATGCCTTGAGGAGCGTGAATATAACCTTGATCAGTCTGTCAAGCATTTGAAATATAAGAAAGTAAATACGTAATGAATCTGAATGTCACAGAAATACAAGTGGAAGCCTGAGTATGTATGTATATTATATATATATATTATATATTATATATATATATATATATAATATATATATATATATATATAATATATATTATATATATATATATAAAGTAGTCATAAAAGCGGCAGAGCGCACCCTTCCGGTTTTAGGGGTGCGGCAAGAGCGCACCCTTCCGGTCTAGGACCAGCGGCTGGAGGGTCCCCCTTTTCACACCTAGGTGTTACTTCCGGTTTGACCTTGAACCTCGCCCTCGAGACTACCTCACCCTTGACCCCCAACCAATACCCCCCCGCCCACGACCCCCCCCTTCGCGACCCTCCGTCGCGCCGCGCGCCCGCCCGCGCCCTTCGCGACCCCCGCCCGCGCCTTCTGCTGCGCCTTCTGCAGCGTCGTCCGGATCGCCCCCGCGCCTCGAATTTTTTTCCGATTTTTTTCGATTTTTTTTTTAATTTCATTTTCTTGTGCTCTCCATCTCCTCGGATCAAGTTTTAAGGTTCCCCCTCTCACTTTCACCCCCATCCCAAAATTTCTCGAAATCAAAGTCTCCATCTCCTTGGATCAAGGTTTTTGGATTCTCCCCTATGGGGGTTTCGAAATTCTTATGATCTCCTCGGATCCCCCTCCCACTTTCACCCCCCCAACCCCAAAAATTTCTCGATATCAAAGTCTCCACTTCCTCGAATCAAATTTTTTGGATTCCCCCCTATGGGGTTTTTCGAAATTCTTATGATCTCCTTGGATCAAGGTTTTTTGGATTCCCCCCTCTGGGTATAAACATTCAAAATGGACTCCCACTTGCATCCCCCATCCCCAAAAATTTCTCAATATCAAAGTCTCCACTTCCTCGGATCCCCCTGCCACTTTCACCCCCCAACCCCAAAAATTTCTCGATAATACCAAGACTCCAATTCCTCGGATCAAGATTTTTGAGGTTCACCCTCCCCCCACTTTCACCCCCCACCCCCCAATCCCAAAATTTCTCAATATTACCAAGACTCGATCTCCTCGGATCAAATTTTTTGGATTCCCCCCTATGGGGGTTTCGAAATTCTCCATTTCCTCGGATCAAGTTTTCTCGATATCAATATTACAAAGATTTCTCCCACCATCCACTTCTACCCTCTATGTCCAAGTATTTCTCCTCTATCTCCTCGGATCAAGTTTTGGATTCCCCCCCCCCCCTCTGGGTATAAGCATTCAAAATAGACTCCTCCTATGGGGGCATGCTTACTACAGGTCTAAACAAGTGTGACGGCACGCGATGACCCCCCCCCCCACACACAGGCTGAATCTTGTCGACCCTTTTAGTTCATTAAAGTTAATAAGGGAACACTTACCTTCTGTCAGTGACGCCCACACATACAAGCTGAATCATGTCGAACTTTACCCCTACACATATACAACATAGGGAAACATTTTCACTCTTAACCCAAATTTTTCATCATCAGAAAGTCGCATTTTTTTCGTTAATACCCACAATTTCTTTACAAAATACAACACATCTTTATCACAAAAACAAACCTCAAACTAACCCAAATTTTTCTCGTTTTAAACCCTTTTAGTTCATTAAATTTAAATTTAAGGGGACACAGTACATCAAAAAAGTACAAAAACTAACTCAAACACTTTTACTTTGAACATCACCAAAACACTCTCATAAATCATTTGAATACTCACATAAACACCTTTGAACACCTTCAAAAACACCTTTGAACATTTTTCAATCAACACTGAAACATTTCCAAAACACTATTTGAGATTACTCCCAATTACACCACTGAATACTACTAAAACACCGCTTGAATTCAATCAAAACACCCTTCAACACCTTCAAACACCCTTGAACACCTTCAAAACCACTCTTGAACACACACAAAACACCTTTGAATAACCTCAAAACACCTTTGAATAACCTCAAAACACCTTTGAACACCTTCAAAACACCCTTGAACACCTTCAAAACACCCTTTATCACCTTCAAAAAACAACATTTGAACACACTCAAAAAAACCTTTGAACACCTTTGAACATTTCCAAAACACTATTTGAATACTCCCAATTACACCACTGAATACTACTAAAACACGCTGAATTCCATCAAAACACCCTTGATCACCTTCAAAAAACAACATTTGAACACACTCAAAACACCTTTGTACATTTCCAAAACACTATTTGAGTACTCCCAAATAAGATTTGACATCTCTAATTTATCTGCACTTACACATTTTCATTAAATTACAACTCATCCCTCAGTCTCCAGACTAGGCATTTTCTCGTTTTTACCCTTTTAGTTCATTAAAGTTATTAAAGGGGACACAATACATCAGAAAAAGAGTCACAAAAACTAACTCAAACACTTTACTTTGAACATCCCCAAAACACTCTCATAATCATTTGAATACTCACATAAACACCCTTGAACACCTTCAAAACACCTTTGAATATCGTTTTCAACTAATTTCATCAAAACCCACTTATATCTCTTTTTTTCGGTAACAAATTCGACTACACTACCATCATAAAATTACAACAAATTTTACTCGTTTTAAACAAATGTCATCACTGAAAACCAAGAATTTTCACAAAAAAAAAAAGCTCTGTGACACCTAACACACACGCACACACACCCCACAACACCCACAATTTTTTCTCGTTTTATCTAATTTCATCAAAAAGGGTCACAACACCCACAATTTTTTCTCGTTTTAACTAATTTCATCAGAAAGTCACAACAACCACCCAAAACCCAAATTTTTTCTCGTTTAGTTTTCATAGAAAGTCACAACAACAAAAACCCCCAAAATTTTTTCTCGTTTTAACCCTTTTAGTTCTTTTAAAGTTTTTGGGGGACAGTACTTCGAAAAAAAACCCAAAACCCCCCCCCCCCCCCAAACCCCCCCCACAATTTTTTCTCGTTTCAACTAATTTCATCAGAAAGTCACCCCCCCCCCACATCCCCCACACCCCACAATTTTTTTTTTTTTAACCTTTTAGTTCTTTAAAGTTAATAAGGGGACACAGTCTCGAAAAAATCACAAAAACAACCCACTTATATCATCCCTCTAATTCCCTTATTACAAACCCTCCCCCAAATTACCAATTTTTCACTTTTTTTCCCCCTTTTTTTCTAATTTTAAAAATTTTAAAACCATTCCTTACGAAACAAAAATTTATAAAATCCCTATAATCCCCTTGTTCCAAAAAATTAATAATTCGCCACTCCCCAACTTTTGGGAATTTTCAACACCCTCCTTCTTTTCCAATTATATAAAATTTTCTTTTCTAAATTTCTTTTTAAAATATTCAACATTATTTATATTAGTAAAATTCCCCATATTTCTATTTTAAAAACCCTCCCCATAAAACCCGCCATCCCCCATTTCTTCACATCCACTCCCCCCTTCTCCCAAACCACCTTTTTCAAACACACACAAAAATCCATTTCAATCCCAAAGATCTCAAGTCCACTAAAACCCCTATATAGGATATTCCAAAAAACCCTCTAGACCCCTAACACACAAAAACACACACACACCACACCCAAACCAACCAAACCCTACCTACCCTACCTTACCCAACCCTAATTAACCAACCTCCTAACCTTAAACCCCAACCTAACCTAAACCAAAACCAACCTCCCTCCCTTCCTAACATTACCTAACAACCCCTCCCAACCTATCCTACCTACCTACCTAACCTTCCCTAACCAAACCTAACTTACCCAAACCCAAACCAAACCTAACCCCCCAAAACCTAACCAACCTATCCTAACTAACCTAATCTAACCTTCCCCTATCCTACCAACAACCCAACCAAACCTAAAATTTTGGAACACTTAGAAAAAAAATTTAGGTCTAAAAATTTTTTGAACGACTCCATTTTTTGGATATTTCCAAATTTGTTTTGAACCCCTTTTTCGTAAAATCGACTTTTTTTTGTTGGTAAACCAACCCCTGGGAGAAAAAATTTTCTCGTTTCTGAATAGAAAAAAATTTCCCCGTTGAGAGCTCATTGGTTATTTGGGGGCCCCCTTCCCCCGACGCCCCTGTGTATGCGGTTCACACCAAGGTAGAAAATCACACCTGCGTCAAAAGGTCAGCGATGGATGTATGCGGTTCACATCCAAGGTAATTTAAAAATAATCATGCCCTTTCCCAACACTGGGAAACAATCCCTAACCCAACTAACCCAAACCACCCAGCTAAACCCAACCGCCTAACCTAACTTATCTTAACCTAACCCAACCTTCTAACTAACCAACCAACTACCCTAAAATAATTTTTCCTAAATAAACCCAACCCAAAATAACCAACACCTAACCCAGCCAAAACCATCCCTTCCCAAACTAACTAAACCCAACCTAACCCAAACACCCCAAACACCTCCGAATATCCCGAAAAACTATGATTATACCAAATCACCCCTGAATACTACCAAATCACCGTCAAAATCAAGGGAAAAAATAAGTTTACTCACCATTCCAACTTCCTTTTTAAAGAAAATCCCCCGAAATCACTATTCCAAAAACCCAAACCCAACCAACCTAAGAAACCCAAACCTAACCCTTTCCTAACCTAAACCCAACCTGGAACTATCCTAATAACCAACACCCCAAAAAACCTCCGAAAACTCCAAAACATATGATTACTACAAAACATATGAATACTACCAAAACACAGTCAAACCCCCGAAAAATAAATTTACATCACCATCCAACAATTTTTTTTAAAAATGAATATTTTACCCCATTTTTGTTGCAATTTTACTTTTTCTCTTCCAACATCCTAAACTCCTTCCTTTTTTATTTCCGTATATTCCCAGAGTTTTTTACCCCGGGGGAAATATGCATTTGGAGCCGAGTGTAGTAGGTGGGGTTGGAGTGGTGGGTTCCCTGGTTTTTCCCACGTCGTGTGGGTCCCGGGGGTTTTTAAAAAACTTTGGAGATATATGGAATGAATAAGGTGTTTAGGGATGATGTGGAAGAGGAAAATGTGATATGCAACTTAAAATGCGGTAAGAATATTCATTTATAAAAAAGGTTTTTTGGAGGGTGATGAAAAACCCTAGTTTCTGGTGATTTGCGGTGTTTTTTGGTAGTTTTTCAGTGTGATTTGGTAGTAATCAGTAGTGTTTTGGGGTATTCGGAGGGTTTAAAAGGTGACATAAAATGGGGTTTAAAAAAATATTCATTCTAAAAAAAGGTGTTGGATGGTGATGAAAAAACCTAGTTTCTGGTGTTTGACGGTGTTTTGGTAGTACAGTGGGGGGTTTTTTGGGTTTAGAAATCAGTGTGTTTTGGGGGGTATTCGGAGGTTTTTAAAGGTGTTAGGTTAGGTTGGGTTTGGGATAAGTTAGATTAGGTTAGGATAAGTTGGGGTTGGTTGGGTAATGTTAGGTTGGGTTTGATTTGGTAGAAATCAGTAGTTTTTTTTGGGGATTTAATTCGGGGGGTGTTTGTTGGGGTTAGGTTGGGTTTAGGTTGGTTAGGTTAGGTTGGGCTAGGGTTGGGTTTGGGGGGGGCTAGGTTAGGTTGGGAAATTTGTTTAGGTTAGGTTCTTTTTAGGTTGGGAAAAGGTTAGGTTGGGTTTGGGGTTCTTGGTTAAGTGATTTGGGGGGAAATTTCTAAAAAAAGGGAAGTTGGAGGCGAGGTTAAACTTTTTTTGGGTTTGATTTTGACGGTAAATTTGGTAGTTTCAGTGGGTGATTTGGTGTAATCAGTAGTGTTTGGGGGGGATTCGGAGGTGTTTGTTGGTGTTGGGGTTAGGTTAGGTTAGGTTGGGGGATGGGTTTTGGGGTTTTGGTTAGGTTAGGTTTAAGGAGGTTAGGTTGGGTTTTTGGGGATTGTGATTTGGGGGGAAATTCTAAAAAAAAGGAAGTTGGATGGTAAATTTTAAAAACTTATTTTTGGTGATTTTGAGGGGTGATTTGGTAGTATTCAGTGGTGATTTGGTATTTAATCGTAGTTTTTTGGGGAGTTTCGGAGGTTTTTTGGTGGTTTTTGGGGTTTAGGTTGGGGTTAGGTTATTTTTAGGTAGGATAGGTTAGGTGGGGTTTGGAAGGTTCAGTTGCGTTTTTTTTAGGAAAAAAGGTTGGGTTAGGTTAGGATAGGTTAGGTTGGGTTAGGTTAAGATAGGTTGGGTTTTAAAGATAGGTTAGGTTGGGTTAGGTGAGTTGTTTCAGGTGTTGGGTTTAAGGCAATGATTATCTTAAATCTACCTTGGATGTAAAAACCGATTACTTTCCCATCTGTTGACCTGTTTTGGGACGCAGGTTTTTGGATTTTTCTCCCTTTGGGGTTTTGTTAAACCGCTTTTAACACAGTGGCTTGGGGGGAAGGGGGGCCCCCATATAAGCCAATGGGTCTTCAGAGCGAGGAAAAGGGTTTCTATTCAAAAAAATCGAGTAAATTTTTTCCTCCCCATGGGTTTTTTTTCCAACAAAAAAAAATAATGTTCGTTTTTACGATAAATTTTTAAAAAACTAATTTGGAAATATCCAAAAATGGAAAGTCGTTAAAAGGGTAATTCGGATTTCTCAAATGTTTTTTGGAAGTTTTCCCCAATATTTTTTTAGGTTGGGTTTAGGTTAGGTTGGGAAAGGTTGGGTTGGGTTGGGTTGGGGTTTGGGGAAGGTAAAAGGTAAGGTAAGGTAAGGAAAGGAAAGGGTAAGAAAGGTGGGGAAAGGTAAAAGGGTTTAAGGAAAGGTTGGGTAAGGTTAGGAAAGGGTTTGGGTAAGGTTTTAGGAAAGGGGTTAGGTAAGGTTAGGTAAGGTTAGGTAATTTGGGTTAGGTTATTTTGGGTTAAGGTTAGGGTAGGTTAGGTTAAGTTGGGTTTGGGGAAAAGGGTTTTGGGGTGGGTTTAGGTTAGGTGTGTGTGTGTTTTTCTCACCTATTTGGTTGCGGGGGTCGAGTCCTGCCCTGGGTGTGTGTGTGTGTGTGTGTGTTAGGTGGTCAAAAGAGTTTTGTGAATATCTTGATTATAGTGTTTTTAAAGTGGTTTTGAGATGCTTTTTGTGGATGTGAAATGTGATTTTGTGTTTTGTTTGAAGAGGTTTTGTTTGGGGGGAAAGGGCGAGTGGATGTGAAGAAATGCAAAAGGGGAGGTGGGGGAGGGGGTATTGGGGGGGTTGTAAATTTTGAAATATGGGGGGATTTTATGAATATAAAGGTAAAGTGTGAAAAATTTTTAAAAAAAAATTAAAAGAAATGAAAAGTTATGATATATTGGAAAAAAATGGGGGTGTTGAAACATGGCGCAATTGTTGGGGAGTTGATGCGAGTATAATATTAATTTATGTGGGGTACAAGGAGTGGGTATGGAGAGGGGTTTTATTAGAATTTTTTTACTGTAAGGGGGGAATGTGTATTACTTTTAAAATTCACTTTTAAAAAAAAGGGGGGAAAAAAATGTGAATAAATTGGTAATTTTTGAGGGGTTTTGGGCGGTAATGTAGTCGAATTTTGAAGGGGTACCGAAAAAAGATGATTTTTAAATGGGGTTTTTTTTGTGCTTTTTTTGATGTACTGTGTCCCCCCTTAAAAATCCTTTTAAAGAACTAAAAGGGTTTTAAAAAAGAGAAAAAAAAAAGGGGTTGTGGGGGGGTTGTTTGGGGTTTTGGGTGTTTTGGGGGTTGTGGGTTGTTGTTGTTTATTTCTGATGAAATTTGCTAAAAAAGAGGAAAAAAAATTTTGGGTTGTGGGGGATTGTGGGTTGTGGGTTGTTGTTGTGACCCTTTTTTGATTTTGGGAAATTGTTTTAAAAAGAGAAAAAAAAAGGGGGGTTTTTGGGTTGTTGTTTTGTGAAATTTTTGATGAAATTAGTTTTAAAAAGAGAAAAAATTGTGGGTGTTGGACTTTCTGATTTAAATTTTGATTTAAAAAGAGAAAAAAAATTTTGGGGTGTTGTGGGGTGTGTGTGCGTGTGTGTGTTGGTTGGGGCAGAGTTTTTTTTTGTGAAAAAACCCTTTGGGTTTCGTGTGACCTTAGTTTTAAAAAGAGTAAAATTTGGGTTTGGGAATTGATGAGGGGAGTGTTGTCGAATTAGGTTACCGAAAAAAAAATGAAATAAGTGGGGTTTTGATGAAATTAGTTTTTTAAAAAAGATATTTTAAAGGGGGTTTTTAAAAGGGGTTCGGGTGTTTTTGTGAGTATTCAAATGTTAAGAGAGGGGTTTTGGGGATGTTCAAAGTAAAAAAGGGTTTTAGGAGTTTTTTGTGACTTTTTTTTGAGGGATTGTGCCCCCTTTAAAAACCCTTTTTTGAACTAAAAGGGTAAAACGAGAAAATTTCCTTGTCTGGAGGGGTGAGGGGATGAGTTGTAATTTAAGAAAAAAGTGTAAGTGGATAAATTAGAATGTCAACTTATTTGGGAGTATTTAAAAAAGTGTTTTTTGGGAAAGTTCCAAAAGGGGGTTTTTTTTGAGTGTGTTCAAAAGTTTTTTGGGGAAAGGGGGTTTAAAGGGTGTTTTGATTGAATTAGCGTGTTTTTGTTGTATTCAGGGGGGTGAATTGGGAGTACTCAAAAA
Source organism: Cherax quadricarinatus (assembly GCF_026875155.1). NCBI lineage: Eukaryota > Metazoa > Arthropoda > Malacostraca > Decapoda > Parastacidae > Cherax > Cherax quadricarinatus. Next base: position 16,851 of record NW_026509772.1, on the reverse strand, counting down.
GTGTTTTGGAAAATGTTTTAAAGGTGTTTTGAGTGTGTTCAAATGTTTTTGAAAGGGGATCAAAGGGGGTGTTTTGAAGGTGTTCAAGGGTGTTTTGAAGGTGTTTTGAATGTGTTCAAAGGTGTTTTGAATGTGTTCAAAGGTGTTCGAAGGTGTTTTGAAGGTGTTCAAAGGTGTTTTGAAGGTGTTCAAAGGTGCTTTGAAGGTGTTCAAAGGTGCTTTGAAGGTGTTCAAAGGTGCTTTGAAGGTGTTCAAAGGTGTTTGAAGGTGTTCAAAGGGCTTTGAAGGTTTCAAAGGTGCTTTGAAGGTGTTTCAAAGGTGCTTTGAAGGTGTTCAAAGGTGCTTTGAAGGTGTTCAAAGGTGCTTTGAGGTTATTCAAAGGTGCTTTGAGGTTATTCAAAGGTGCTTTGAGGTTATTCAAAGGTGCTTTGAGGTTATTCAAAGGTGCTTTGAGGTTATTCAAAGGTGTTTTGAGGTTATTCAAAGGTGTTTTGAGGTTATTCAAAGGTGTTTTGAGGTTATTCAAAGGTGTTTTGAGGTTATTCAAAGGTGTTTTGAGGTTATTCAAAGGTGTTTTGAGGTTATTCAAAGGTGTTCTGAGGTTATTCAAAGGTGTTCTGAGGTTATTCAAAGGTGTTCTGAGGTTATTCAAAGGTGTTCTGAGGTTATTCAAAGGTGTTCTGAGGTTATTCAAAGGTGTTCTGAGGTTATTCAAAGGTGTTCTGAGGTTATTCAAAGGTGTTCTGAGTGTGTTCAAGAGTGTTTTGAAGGTGTTCAAAGGTGTTTTGAAGGTGCTGAAGGGTGTTTTGATTGAATTCAGCGGTGTTTTAGTAGTATTCAGTGGTGTAATTGGGAGTACTCAAATTGTGTTTTTTTGGAAGTGTTTCGGTGTTGATTGAAAATGTTCAAAGGTGTTTTTGAAGGTGTTCAAGAGTGTTTTGAAGGTGTTCAAGGGTGTTTGAAGGTGTTGAATGGTGTTTTGATTGAATTCAGCGGTGTTTTAGTAGTATTCAGTGGTGTAATTGGGAGTACTCAAATAGTGTTTTGGAAATGTTTCAGTGTTGATTGAAAAATGTTCAAAGGTGCTTTTGAAGGTGTTCAAAGGTGTTTATGTGAGTATTCAAATGATTTATGAGAGTGTTTTGGTGATGTTCAAAGTAAAAGTGTTTGAGTTAGTTTTTGTGACTTTTTCTGATGTACTGTGTCCCCTTATTAACTTTAATGAACTAAAAGGGTTAAAACGAGAAAAATTTGGGTTAGTTTGAGTTAGTTTTTGTGATAATGATGTGTTGTATTTTGTAAAGAAATTGTGGGTATTAACGAAAAAATGCGACTTTCTGATGATGAAAAATTTGGGTTAAGAGTGAAAATGTTTCCCTATGTTGTATATGTGTAGGGGTAAAGTTCGACATGATTCAGCTTGTATGTGTGACGTCACTGACAGAAGGTAAGTGTTCCCTTATTAACTTTAATGAACTAAAAGGGTCGACAAGATTCAGCCTGTGTGTGTGGGGGGGGGGTCATCGCGTGCCCTCACACTTGTTTAGACCTGTAGTAAGCATGCCCCCATAGGAGGAGTCTATTTTGAATGCTTATACCCAGAGAGGGGGGGGAATCCAAAACTTGATCCGAGGAGATAGAGGAGAAATACTTGGACAGAGGGTAGAAGTGGATGGTGGGGGAAATCTTTGTAATATTGATATCGAGAAAACTTGATCCGAGGAAATGGAGAATTTCGAAACCCCCATAGGGGGGAATCCAAAAACCTTGATCCAAGGAGATGGAGACTTTGATTTCGAGAAATTTTGGGATGGGGGTGAAAGTGAGAGGGGGAACCTTAAAACTTGATCCGAGGAGATGGAGAGCACAAGAAAATGAAATTCAAAAAAAATTCGAAAAAAATCGGAAAAAAATTCGAGGCGCGGGGGCGATCCGGACGACGCTGCAGAAGGCGCAGCAGAAGGCGCGGGCGGGGGTCGCGAAGGGCGCGGGCGGGCGCGGGCGGGCGCGCGGCGCGACGGAGGGTCGCGAAGGGGGAGGGGGTCGTGGGCGGGGTGGGTATTGGTTGGGGGGTCAAGGGTGAGGTAGTCTCGAGGGCGAGGTCAAGGTCAAGGTCAAGGTCAAACCGGAAGTAACACCTAGGTGTGAAAAGGGGACCCTTCAGCCGCTGGTCCTAGACCGGAAGGGTGCGCTCTGCCGCTTTTATGACTACTTATATATATATATATATATATATTATATATATATTATATATATATATATATATATATATATAATATATATATATATATATATATGTCGTGCCGAATATGTAAAACTGGTCAATTAGCAAGAACTCATTTAAAATTAAGTCCTTTCTAAAATTTTCTCTTATACGTTTAAAGATGTATTTTTTTCATTAATATTGATGAAAAAATTTTAATTTTGCACCAAAAGAATCTTAGAAAACTTACCTAACCTTATTATAACAAGAGCAATTTATTTTAGCCTAACCCAACTAAATATATTTTAGATTTGTTTACAATACAGTGAAATATATTTTTTTTCGTTAGGTTCAGAATGATTTTGGCGAAATTATTGCATACACAAATTTTCGCTTGTCCTATAATGGCAAGATGAGCGTTGCTATTTAAGCCAAGATCGCAAGTTCTGCCTATTCGGCACGACATATAATATATATATATATATATATATATATATATATATATATATATATATAATATATATAACTGTAATGACATGAACGTAGACACACGTATACAGAGCAAATGACGATGTGTACAGACTAGTAAACAAGCTGATGTATCAGTTAGGCTCAGGTTTGGTTAAGACTGATGTATCAGTTAGGCTCAGGTTTGGTTAAGACTATTTCTGACAGTTGGACACTAGCGCTGCATAACCCTTATCGGTTTAGCGCGTTCTTTGATTATAATAATAAATAACATACTGTATATACGCAGACAATGATTAAACTAAACAGTGGTGTCTATGCAATTATATTATAATCACTTTGAAATAGGGCACAGAGTAATTCACGACTACTTAATAATTATCATTATTCAATATATATCATTGTATTATTAATTTAATCATGGTAAGTAGCAGAATGACATAGTGAAAATCATTAACAAGGGATTATTCATAAACTGTAGTTATACAGTTCTTATAACAAATTACTATCTATAAATACCTTTGATGGTCATGTTTACACTTGAAGCTGCTCTCCAGGGAGCTTCCTTGACGCTGGTGAAGGGCTTTTGATTTAGGAAATTGGATCTGTGCTCCGGTTCCTTGAATACCTTCCATATCCTCCCCCCCCCCCCACATGTGCTGTATAATCCTACGAGTTTAGCGCTCCCCATGATTATAATAATAATACACTTAAAGCTGTGTTTATCGAGGGTGTGATGAAATTTCTGGAACATCCACTCTGATCTCCCTTATCTGTCTTCAATATCCACCCAGATCCCCCTTTTCTGTCTTCAATATTCACTCAGATCATTTATTTGCCTTCAATATCCACTCAGATATCCTTTACCTGTCGCCTCCTCTTCATCAAATTCCTGAAAGCACGGGGTTCTTGTGCCCACGTCCGCCTGTAATAAACTCACTTCAACCACTGATGATAAACTAGTAGTTTACCTTCCGAGCTGAACACTGACTTAACGAAAAAATATTGTCTGAGAGCTTCACCGTTCAGCTGGACCAGAGTAACTGGACTGACAACACTAAGCGGGACATCTTATAACAACACCCTGTTTCTGGTGATTCCCCGACGAATAAGCAACAGTGAATGACTGCCTTTGTTAGTTGTTCTTTAGGATATGTGCATCGAGAGGTGCATTTTTCTCAGTGTATATTTACTGAGAATTTACTTTATCTCTGCTTTAGAGATTAAGGTATTTTCATCAGGTGGTGAAAAGGTTGCATACAGTTTTAGTGGACTTAAGGTAGTCGATAGGCTGTCAACCCCATTAACTAATCAGTTAACCTCCCCCCCCCCCTTTTTCTAATATATTCCATCGACGCATTCGCAACTCAAGTTAGTTTTCTACCCACGGTGGGATTATTGTCAGTGTGGAAAATTGCATTTATCTGAATGTATCATTATGTACATAACAGTAAATGAACAAAGATAATTATTATTTATCAGTTAGACAAGTAGGAATTTTGGATACCTAGGTCGCAAAAAAATGTCCCCCTTCGATACCTACCACTGTCATATCCACAAGTTGCTCTGGATCTATTAATTATAAATGAAATATACATACACCAGGAATTCTGGTAAATATATAAATTTGTGGACTGTATATTAAATTAATAGAGGATCATATCTGTACACATACACATAACAGAAAGAGAATATCTTAATATCACTCACCAATTTGACTGGAGACCAAGTTGTATCATACTCAGAAAACCTCACTAACTAAATTTATGAAAATACTGGCCAGAATTATAACATAAATCTAAATAGTTTATCTGAGGTTCCTGGAGCTGTCTTGTCCAGTCGCCTGATATCTCAAGTTATGCAGGAATGCACATCCAACAATTTTGCCTCCTATTTGAGAGGTGTCAACCCAATTTTACGTCTAGAGCACGAAAATTCTTCACATTATTAATTAACGTCTTACTCCATTCAAACAACAATGGTGAGTTTCTTCTGCGCAGGCGCAGGCTTCTCATTTTCGATAACATACTTCTTTTAAAAATACACTTTTAATCAGGTTTATTTACACAGCATAATATTGGGAAATTATTTTCCACAGTCAGTACTTTTATTAAAATTATATTATTACTGTGTCACTGCTTTTTTTACACATCAGTTTTGCAGGCTAAGAGCTGTTATTCTACCTCAGCTCACTTAAAAGCTTATTTCAAAAAATATTTTATCATTAATAGTATTATAATAAAACTAAGCTCTAAACCCGGCAGGTTCTATAAAAATATTTAATACTAGTTATTAATTTGTCAACATTAATATTCATACTGTATCACGCAGCTCGAATGTCCAAAGATCGAATCGCCGGTACGGCTGGAATACACTAGGAAGTATTTCCATAAGACACCTACTGTCCATGTTCACCCATCAGTAAAATGGGTACCTGGGTGTTAGTCGACTGGCGTGGGTTGCATCCTGGGACAAACTTGACCTAATTTGCCCGAAATGCTCTGCATAACAAAAGGCTTTCTATATATATATAGTAGTATGTCATTGATGTCAGCTAGGCCTGTATACCTTGTACATGTACTTGTAGAAATAAAGATATTATTATTATTATTGTTATAACTTACAATTAAACGTGTCACCATCGTCTCCCCGTGCTCCTCACTCCAGAGACAATCATCACATGCTTGCCATGGTGTGGGGCAACCCATCACACGAAGATAAAATACATAATCTGTAATTGAAAACGTTGACTTGAGAACGTCTTCTGTGCGGGTGAAACATTGTCTAAATATAGTTTCCATTTGATCACCATTCATTACAATGCATAGACATTTGTTAATTAGATTTTGCCACCGAAGTGGCTAGTTTATTGTGCACCCCATATCCATCCTGTGGACGGTAGCGCAAGAGCATATGGATACACAAAAGGCCTAGGAACTAGGCCCCAAAAGGGTTAACAGGTGTACATATGGGTTTATATCTACATATCTACAGTTCACTTATCTGTTACAAGCAAATTTAGGAAATTTACTTAGTATATCTGGTATCTTATTTTCATTAATAAGATATCTTGACATGTCACATAGGTTATTATACTGTCTGTCTCTGTATTCCTCAATAAGTGGACAATTAAGCACATAGTGTTCAAGACAGTGGCCATATGCCTGATCACATAATTTTCATTTAGTTTGATCATCATCTGTGTGTCTCCCAAACTGCCAGAAGTACTTGTAACCAAGCCTAAGCCTGGCCACTACAACATCAGTCTGTTCACATTGCACGTTGCTCCATAAACATACTTATCTACGTTCATGTTATCATATTATTATTATTATAATCAAAGGGGAAGCGCTAAACCCGTAGGATTATACAGCGCCCGGGGGGGGGGATGTGGAAGGCATTCAGGCTTAATTCGGGGAACTGGAGCACAGTTCCAATTCCCTAAATCAAGAGCCCCTCACCAACATCAAGGAACCTTCCATGAGGGGTCATGTTATCATAGTACGTTATAGATCTACTCAGGCTTCTAACTGCATTCCTATAACAATCATTTTCATTATTTACTTCTCTCCTAATATTATTCCTAATGCTAGACACAGATATACCAAAATTATAATCTACGTTCTTCTTCTGGGTACTCTTCTTGGCTAACATATCAACTTTATCATGAAGGAGTAGTCCAATGTGTGATGATATCCACAGCAATTGTACATTAATCCCTTTGTCCCTGATTTTTGAGTATCTGTACCTGGCTTCTCCATTGAGCATGTTGTTGGAGTCATTATATGAGTCAAGAGCCTTCAATGATGACAAAGAATCAGTAATGATGATAGAGTCAAGCTCAGTGTCATAGGTTAGCTTTAGCACCATTAGGATTGCAAACAATTCAGTTTGCACTGTAGACGCCCAGCTCTTAATTCTTATGCCTAACTCAACAAATTTATTATCGTTCTTAACTAGGGAGGTGGAACAAGAGCAGATGCAGCCCTGCCAGAAGACTCCTGTTTAGATCCATCAGTGTATATAACTTGTCATAACTTATTACTACCAGCTAGGCGAGAAATTTCTTCTTGAGCAGTTGCTTTAACAAGTGATTTAAGGAAGGGATTACTAGTAATGAGCTTCTTGGGAGGGACTTGCAGGTATGTGATATTAAATGAACACATCTTTCACAGAGGGGTGAAATGCTCTTGTCTACAGTGATACAGTTCATGCAGGTTATAAAACTTAATGCAATTGCACGTTTTCACATTCCATTTAGATCTGTGTGTATTTACTTCTAGACACTTAATAAGGTTCATTGTGACAGTGTCTGGTTCATTTCTTAGCATTCTAATACCGAGTACAGTGTTAATCTCAACCATCCTATCACTGATACTAGAAATACCAAGCTCCTTCCTCATATTAAGAACCTTTGTAGATTTGGGACACCCAAGAATAATTCTGAGAGCTTCATTTTGCATTAACTCCATGGGTCGGACAGAACTTTCCCTGGCTACTATCAACATGGGAGCAGCATATTATTATTATTATAATCAAGGAGAAGCGCTAAACCCGTAGGATTATACAGTGCCTGGGGGGGGAGGATGTGGAAGGCATTCAGGCTTAATTCGGGGAACTGGAGCACAGATCCAATTCCCTAAATCAAGAGCCCCTCACCAACATCAAGGAACCTTCCCTGAGGGGGGAGCAGCATAATCGATTAATAGCCTAACATAGGCTATCAACATCATTCTCACGATTCTCACATTAGCACCATAGTTGGGGTTGTAGCCAGCAACAGCTTTGAGAGCATTTAGCCTATCTTTGCATTTCTTATTTAGTAGTGGTACAGTGGATTTGTTAAAGGGTACATCTACGCCAAAATATCTGTAAGTTTTAACGTAGCTAATGTTTTCACCCTGCAAACAGATGGGTGGGGGATGTCGTTTGCTTGTTAATATCTTTGTTTTAGAGGAAGATATTATGAGGCCTAGTCGATTACAAATTGCTTGAACTTCATTAAGAATGGTACTCATCTTCTTATGCCCTATTGTATGGATCATGATGTCATCAGGATAGCTTATAGCTATTTGTTTAGGTGAGGCAGGTAGAACATTTAGGAGAGCATTAATCAGAATATTAAATAGCATGGGACTGAGAACTCCTCCCTGCGGTGTACCTAAAGACATTTCTTTAGACTCACTTCTAAAGCCTTGGTAGAGGACAGATGATACTCTATTTGACGGGTTTCCTATTATCCAGCAGAGTAAGCTACCACCAATATATATTTTGGCTAGTTCATGTGTTCAAGTGTTAAAACTAGTAGAGGTGTGTACAGTGCGAAAGGTGGAAATACAGTTCTGCACAGTTTTACCTTTCATGAACCCATAGAGGTAGGGGGAAAGTTGGTGTCTGATTCTGTAGTACAGTCTGTTAAGTATCAGTCTTTCAAAAGTTTTACAAAGACAACTAGTTAAGGAGATCGGTCTAAATGTATCAGGCTGTTGGGGCCTAGGGATTAGGCACAATGAGACTATTGGTCCAGAAAGTAGGAAGAACTCCCTCAATGTAACTGGTATTATACAGTGCCAACAAAGGGTTATCAGGCACGTGCCTTAAAGTTCTGAGAATATCATAGGTTATACCATCCTCCCCAGGAGCAGTTGATCGACCTTTAGTTAATGCACTATCTAATTCATACTCGGTGAAGAGGCACTCACTCTCATCGATATTTTGGCTTGTTAAAATTAATCAGTTTCAACATTTCTTCAGAAGCACTCTCTAATTTTTTTCTAATATGAGACGTAAGATTTTCATGCCTGGATGTTTTGCGCCAGTCATTTATGAGATCATTTGCTTTTTCGAGAGGAAAGGGATGAACAACATTGCCAGTCTTTTTCCTGGTTATTTTATTTATACCTTTTCAAGCCAAACTTAAAGGGGTGGACCTATTTAATCCACTAACAAACTGTTCCCATTCCTGTTGCCTAAGTTCTTGCTTTCTATTCCTTGCACTTGTTAGTGCAGCTTGGAACGTTCTGAGCAGGTCTGGGGTTCTACATTCACGGTATCCTTTACCAATCCACCTAGCTGCATGTGTTAGATTGCGTAGCTCTGGATCATTATAGTATTTACATTGGTTTTTATTGTCATTTATAGTGGAAGGTCTATGTTTTCTTTTCCTGCCCACATGATCTGTGAGGACAGTCTCAATAGTGGCAACTAAATCATCATTAAATTTTTGTGTGTCAATGGGCTCGTAATTCTTATACCTCTGATCCAAGTGGTTAATAAAGTTATCTCTGTGGTCTGGGTTGAGAATAAGTTTCCACTTTTTGTATTTAGCTTCTTGATTGCTGGAGATGTGATCAAGATTGACAGTTGTGAGTCTTGGGAAGTGATCAGATAGAAGATCATCAACTATGACAGTCATGCATCGTATATGATGTATTAAATCCAAGACACAGATCTAGTATGTCACCATATGTGAGTAGGCTCAGTAGTGCCCACAATTCGAACATTATCATGCTCATTTAGCAGTTTCACTAGTTTAGTTCCATTGGGGTTTGTTATAGACCCACAAATATTCTTATGTCTGGCATTAAAATTTCCAAGAATGAGGGTAGGTTCACTATTGATGCGATCTGGTAAGGCATCAGGTCGAAGCTGGTTCGCTGGGGCATAGATTAAAAACGTTTATGGAAAAATCGCCTGCTTATACTATGACACCATGATACTGCATGTTTACTCGACTGTGCAGGGCAAGGAGTGAATGTGGTAAGTTCTTACTGACATACATCACACATTTGGTTGACTTTAAGTTATAAGCTGCATATCCAGGTAACTTTAATGGAGGTGCTCCATCTTTGATCACCATTCATTACAAGGCATAGACATTTGTTAAGCAATCATGAAAACTGACTTAATTTTTCACAAGCAGATCCGCGCTCCCTCGTTCCCATGTGCAGTCATCCGGAAAAGTTTCTTCCTTTAATAATATGGCTGTATAACACCCTTAGGATGTTATACAGCTCCTGGGAATATAGGAAACATTTAAGTTCGATTCAAGGAAGAGGATAAATCCAATTATAATAAAAAAAAGAAGCACTATGCGACAAGGGCTATACAGCGCTGCAGGGTAGGGAAGGAAGCGAGGGTATCAGGCGGCAGAAGGGGGAAGGGATGATTAGTAGGTTACAGAAAACAGCCGGGCAAGGGATAGTGCGGGGAAAGAGGGTAGCAAGAGATTGAGGTAGAAAGGGCTGAAGGTATCATCAGAGTTTGTGGAGTAAGTCAGTTGTTGTCAAAAAGTCAATGAGAGAGTCTGGATGAAAGGTGGGTCCATCAGCGAGAAGGGAAGGTAAAAAGAGAGCAGTGGGGCGAAGACGACGTTGGAGGTAAATTCTGCGTGCTCGTTGATAGTGGGCAGTCTAACAGAATGTGGCTGACCGATAATGGAACCTGACAATTCTCACAGAGAGGAGCAGGGCGCCTCTCCATGAGTAAGACGAGTATGGCCAATGCGAAGGCGGGAGAGAGTAGTCTCCCAACCTCGACACTGGTGACAAGAAGATGGCCAGTAACCTATACTCGGTTTAATAGAACAAAGTTTGTTATTGAGCAGAGCAGACCAATGTTGTTGCCAATGGGTGTGAAGCTGGGTAGCTATTACAGCAAAATAGTCCGGAAATGGAGCACCTCTATATGAAATTGGTAGGTCTCTGCCTGTTCATTGCCCTGTACATCAACATGACCAGGGACCCAACAAAAAACAATGTTTATGCTTGGTAGAGATACGGAGTAGCCAAAGTTGGATACGAAGAACTAGGGGGTGAGGTGTATCAAATTTCCGTATAGCCTGTAGATTATTATTATTATAATCAAAAAGAAGCGCTAAGCCACAAGGACTATACAGCTATAGCCTGTAGAGCACTAAGGGAGTCAGAGACAACCACAAATGATGACACAGGCATAGATGCAATACGAATAAGTGCTGCAAGAATGGCATACAATTCAGCAGTAAAAATGCTAGCCGAAGATAGTAAATGCCCTCGCACGACGCTGTCCGGAAACACTGCTGCGAATCCAACGCCGTCAGAAGATTTAGAACCATCTGTTTACACGGCGATGGCATGAGAATGAGTGGAAGTTGTCAAAAAAAAGAGAGCGGGAAGCCATCGTAGGCAGTTGGGCTTTTGAGCAAGGGAGTGAGAAAGAACAGACATGAACAGCTGGAACTTCCCAGGGGGGTAGGGAAAAGTGAGATGCTACATGAACATATAAAGGCGGTAACTGAAAGGAAGACAAGAGCGAATGTAGGCGAAGAGAGAAGGGACGAAGCAAACAGGGGTGGCGAACAAAGTCAATACGAACATATGTATCCAAACATAGTAAGGGGTCTATGGTAGAACGGCCCTTACGAAAGCCATATTGATGAGTGGAAAGACTGCTGTGTGTCTCTAAATACCACATTAAATGTTTACCAAACATTCCATCACTTTGCAAACTGCACTGGTAAGAGTGATGGGACGATAGTGGGAGGCTTCATGACTCGTAGTACCCGGTTTGCGGAAAGGGAGAACAATGGCAGATTTCCACAGCTGTGGAAGAACTCCTTGTGACCAAATAAGATTGAAAAGGCATAAGAGGACTGCAAGGGCTGACTGATGTAAATGTTGTAACATTCGAATATGAATGTCATCGAGCCCAGCTGTTGATGATAGGCAAGCTGAGAGTGTTGCCTCCAGTTCCTGAAGTGTAAAAGGTATATTATACTGCTCTTCTCTGAGAGAAGAAAACCCAAGGGTGCTCTTCTGGCAGATTTGAGGAAAAAAATGAGGGGAGAGATGGAGCCCCGAGAAATACAGACCAGATGATTGCCAATTTCAATGGCAACATTTAGAGGGTTTGCTATATCAACACCGGCAACCCGCAGAACAGGAGCCGGGTTCAGGAGAAATTTACCATCAGTTTCGGTACTTTTTTCCAGATGCACTCATAGAGGAAGCAGAGGTGATTGGGGGAGGCCCATAATCTCATCCACCCAAGTGTGTTTAGGGGGTTACGGAAACATGGCGGGGATCGCACACTTTGCTTTAAAATCAAGAAAACTCTCAGGGGTTCTATTATCCCAGTACCTGCCCTTTGCAGCGCATAAAAATGTACTGCACAAACAAAGCAAGGAGACCACCAGGCACGCCATTTCTGAAGAATGCCTGCCCGAGTTTGGGTATAGTATGAGAAGCTGCGGTTAAACTGAGGACGAAAAGAGGTGAAAAGCTCATTCAAGGGGAAATGAAGAGGAACCTCACTAAAAACAGTTAGTTTGTGAGAAAAGGGTCCCAATTTGCTGAGGTCCCAATTTGAAGAGGTGGTGGAATGTGAAGGGGAAGTAAGAATGATTGGAAATATGATCGCTGTCATGTAAATCCGGAAAAACAGACCAGGGAAGTCTGTGCAGCGGAGGAAGAGCAGACCGAGGAATCGATGCAGGAGAGAGTATGAAGTACGAGGAAATTCAAAATGGGTACCTGTTTTAAAACCGAGGGGGTGGGAAGCAAGAAACAGCTCTAGCTGAAGGCACAGGAACACAGCGAGACCCCCAGAGGAAATGATGGGCATTAAATCGCCAATTTAAAGAAGTGATGGCATTTAATGCGAAACAAGAAGGCTATGGAATAGATAATGCTCGAGAAGGAGAAAAGATACAAAGAACAGGTGTAATACATATGAGGGGATGCGAGCTGCGGGTGTAATGCAGCAAAGTAAAACAAATGGGTGATGGTAGGGAATATCAGTTGCATAGAAGATGGGAAACATTCATTAAAGTCCCTCAGGAAAGGATCCGATAAATATAAATTATAGCCAGTGGATAGATAAAAGCAGGAGTGTAATTTTGGTTCTTTAAGCAAACACCAACAGGGAAAATTGGAGAGCAACGTCTGAAGTCACCCGATTACCCGAGGCCGCATATATTCCACTGCAAATGGGGCCATGATTGGCACGATAAAGAACTAGAAATCCGCAGGTAAGGGTACTTTGGATTTAGAGGGTTAGAAAAGCCCACTGCGGGGCAGCAGAAAATTTAAGCAGGAAGGAACGGGCGTTTATGAAGAAAGGAGTTGGCAAATGGAAAAGGGGAGGAAAGAGAAGGAACAGAGGGGGATCGTGTCCATTGATGGTTTGGTTTGCAATATATTCAGAGGTTTGGGCTTCAAGTGTTTCGGAGTTTCAGAGACGCGAAGGGGAGACAATATTGGAGAGGGAAGGAGGAGGAGTTTGAGTAAAGATCGGAACTGTAATGGACTGTACCAAGGTGGGGAGTGAAAGGGTGGAGGGAACTGGAGAAGTGTGGGAGGGGACAGAAGAGGCATAAACCTGGGAGGTGGCAGAAGAGGAAACTTGGGAGGGGACAGGGGAGGAAGGCACAGTATGAGGAGGAGGATGAACCTCCACACTTGTAACAGAGCCAGTGAAAGGGGAAGACCCAGGTCCAGAGACCGGGAAGGTAAAGTGTGGAGGTGGATGAAGGGAAGGAGGGGTTAAAGGAGATTTTTTGACTTCTGAGAGTAGAGGGGCGATTGGGAGGAGGTGTCTTACGAGGTCTTGTCGATACCGGTGTTTGTGAGGGAGAGCATGAAGTGAGAGCAGACTGAGGTGTTGAAGTAGGGACATCTGAGCCCAAGACAGTAAAAGAATTAGATACAGGAGTGACTATGGGACTGGGAACTGCCGAGGAGGCTGCAGAAGATGGGACCCCAGAAGTGGGGGGATGTTTTGAAACATGAGAATAAGAAACACAGGGTAGTCTCCCTTGGAGGCGGAGATGGGAAACCGCCATAGCATAAGGGAGACCTTCTGCTTCTTTGAGCAACAAATTTCCCACTCATTTAAATAGACCTGGCAATGGCGAGAGTACAAAGGGCAAGTCTCATGACAATTAAGGCAAGAGGGAGGTCAACTAAAAGACGTATTAGAATGGTCATCAGCACCACAGACTGGGCATTCGGCTATAGATCTGCAATATTTTGCTGGGAGGCCAAATCTCCAGCAATTTCTACACTCTTGCGGTGTAGGGATCACCTTTCGAACTTGTAACTGATGTCCTGCTACATAAACAGAGGATGGGAGTTCATGGCTGTCGAAAGTTAATCTAGCCACATTGCAAGGATATCGTCTCTGCCCATGGGCAGGAAGGACATAAGTATCTACTTTAAGGATTGGGAGATCCTGGAGTTCCAGCTGTTCAAGAATGTCGTTGCCACATGTCTGGAAATTCTGTTGGACTATGGTATGGGGCAGAATGACAGTACCATTACAAGAATTGAGAGAAAGATGTTTTTCAATAGTGATAGGAGTAGTATCGATATGACAAAGGAGAGAAAGATCATGAACTTGGGTAGCATTCTGGACAGTGACGATGCGCGTACCACTCTTGAAAGCATGAAATGAAATATCTACCAACATGGCATAGGAGAGCTTTGCCAATACTATGATCGGAAAGATAGGCAGTAGAAGAAGTCAGTCTTAAAGTAAAGAATTTAGTCCATTGTGTGGTCCGAAACTGAGCGTGGAGAGGGAGTGCATGATGTGTCCATCTTTTCTGAGTAGAATGGGAAGGTAACGAAGTAACATCATCAGGAGATTGTCGTTGACGTTTAGAAGTGGGGTTGGTCCGACGTGGGACAGGCTGGCGATTCGAAAATTGCCACACCGTAGAGGGAAGCATAGTCAAAGGAGAGCGAAGGTCAGACAAATGGAAGGAGCCAGTGGAAACTGGCAGTACAGGGGTCTTAGGAGTGTCCAAAGAGTAATCAAAAGATGAGGCGAGGTCAGAACAGGGTGCGGTAACAAGAAGGGGCCCGGGGGTAGTGGGGTCATGGATTGGGAACTCCATGGTTAGGTTACTTCTTTCTTTTTGTTTTTAAGAAAAAAAAGAAAAGAAAAGAAAAAATAAAAAAAAAGAATAAAAAAGGGGGGACCAGGGAGGAATGAAAGGGCCAGAAATCTCCCTCCATGCCCAAGAGGACCTCAGCACCGCAAGTAGCGCAGAATGCAGCATGGAACCTGTGCCATACCCCTACCCTTCAAGCCAGTAAAACCCGCAATCCGGGGGTTAGCAACTTCACATCTGCCGCCGAGCTACCTCAGTAGACAAAAGAGAGGGTGGCCGGATATCCACCACAAAACATACCTCCTTCGGCCACCACCCCCGGAATCCAAAAGGTGGCTTCCAGGATAACCAGTCGCCCGAAAGACACCCGAAGCCCCCTCCGGGATACCAGAGAGGGTTTGGGACATCCCCAGGTGATCCAGATTCCACGGCAAACTATGCCACCGCCAAGACCCCAACGGAATGGGATGGACCCCGGTACCCTTCCCCTACCTAGGAATAGTGCACCTGTGGGAAAAATCCCAAAGGCCAAAAAGGAAGGGCAAAAGGGAGGGGCAGGGAAGAGGAGGAGTTTAAAGAAAAAAGAAAAAAGGGGAGGGATGGGATAGGGAAGGTGGGATTGGGGGGTAATTAGGTTTGATCTGAGGAAGGAGGACCAACAGGTCTAATTCCTCAGACCAAAAGCCTCTTCACCATGCCAAGGAGCCCCCTTGAAGAGGGCTTAAAGCCAAGTTCCTGCATCAAGAGCCCCTCACCGACGTACCCTTCAATGGTAGTAATTACTATTCCACCCACGTCCTTCAGGAAGATGGACACACAATGAATTGCACTCTCAAGGAGTGGTGGATATGTTGCAGTTCAGTATTATAATCATAATTTTAAACATTAAACCCACCATGTCTACAGTGCTGCAAATAGGGGGTGCTAGGGTAATATGCTCAGAGATTAGCAAGGATGGATTATTATTAGAACAAGGGGGAGCGCTAAACCCGTAGGATTAGCAGCACCTGTGGGGGGATGTGGAAAGTATTCAGGCTTAATTCAGGGAACTGGGAGGCACAGATCCAATTCCCTAGATCAAGAGCCCCTCCCAACACCAAGGAACCTTCCTTGAGGGGTAGTGAGGGTGGAGAGTATAACACTTAAAGATGGTTTGAAGTGCTAAAGGAAGTTATAATCAAAGTTTGTGTTTATTTGCAGTTCAGAGGATAATTTTTACCACACAGGTTCTGCCACTTTTGTATAACATGACATTGTTGTTATTATTATTATGCATCCCCCAAGGGGATACATAACACACATGGGTTTAGTGCTTCCCCATTAATATAATAATAATTTAGTGCTTTACAGTCTATTAAAAAATTTGATTCACTTCATCCCTAGTTCTTCATATACAACTTTGGTTTGCACTGCTTACTAGCAAAATAAAGAAATAATTTTCTGTTGGGTCCCTGGCCATGTTGATGTTCAAGGCAATGAGCAGGCAGACTCTGCTGCACGGTCTGCATTACATGACCTATCAGTTTCATACAGAGGTACAGTGGACCCCGCCTTATGAACGCATCGCGGGTTTCGTTTAAATCCGCCATATTTAAGCATTTGAATGCAAAAATTTTGCCTCGCCTCATGATAAAAAATCACCCTTACGTGATTCGTCCGGGACGCGTCCCACGTGTGGCCCCAGCACCAATGTTTACAAGCCAGCCAGTGCGGTTGCATCCACACACATATATTCGGTACATTTCACCTTATCCCAATGTTTTTTGTGCTTGTAACTGCAAAATAAGTTACCATGGGCCCCCAAAAAAGCTTCAGTGCCAACCCTGTGGCAAAAAAAGGGGGAGAATTGTATGGAAATTAAGAAAGATTTTGAAGGGTTTGGAGCTAACTCTGAGAAGCCTATGACAATTGTGGAATCTATTGTGCCTACTTCAAAGATTAAGGAAATGTGTGCAAAAGTGGTTGAAGGGGCAAACCTTTATGGATGAAAAAACATCCTAACACAGCTATTGCAAGCTGTGCTGGTGACTATTGCAATGACAATGTTGTGGCCCCCCTTTTAGGCAAATTTAAAGGAAGGGAGGTCAGACCCATGGACAGATTTGTTTGGGGAAACCAGAGGCCAGTGACTCTCAAGTGGCCCCGTGGCTTAAAAGAAGAAGGGAAGTAACCCCCGAAAAGGACTTTCTCCTCAAGTCTAATAGAAAGGGGTTCCCCCTTTTAAACAATTCTTCCACACTCTCCCTCCTCCCACCCCTCATCATCACCAGTCTTCAATAAAGGGAAGTGTATGTATTTATTTTGT